>JASDQU010373777.1:0-18095 GCA_032191745.1 Picea mariana | reverse complement strand
GACTTGGAGAACTTTAGGAATGGACCCCAAAAGTGCTTCAATGGAAGTTTGTGAGAGGTTGTCAATCTTATTGAAGGTTTGTCAATATAGACCATTTGATTAGACAAGGATTTTAAGGATCAGAGCACAAGATCCAAACCCAATAAGGAAGGAGTTAATGGGAGCTACAAATAAAACTAGAACTCAAAAAAAAAGATATGTATTGAACTCTTTACAATAGTTCAAATTTAGAAGAAGGGTTTTCAATGCAAGGAAGGGTCCTAGGTAAACCAAAGCTTGGGAGAGGTGTATGGAGGAGTGGGATTTATGGGAAAAGGTATAAAATTGGATTCTTTAACTAGTTTAACAATGTTGGAGAATATAGATGGTAAGAAGGTCGAGAGAGTATCCAAAGGGAAGAGGTATTTTGCATAAATAAAAGGAAGAACATAGCGAGGATGGTGGTTGAAGAGAACCTATATCTATTAAATATCATGGAGTATGAATTCCTAACCCTAGTAAGATGATTCCATGAGTGTTATTTAGTGAAATAAACCCTCATAGAATGGTTAAGGGAGAATTAGGCACATATTCTTGATTGGTTGTGGAGCCTGATAGTTTCCAGCCATGTTTATACCCCATGAAGACTTTACACCTTGGAAAAATGTACACTCCTCCACGTGGGGGAGTGCAGGGGGGGTTACCCCCCATGCAGAGTCTGAGGGCTATCCCCTTAGCTAGGGCAGTTGGGGGAAAGAAAGTCCCCGACGGGTGTTTGAGGGATAGTGTTCCCCGATGGGGGTTTGGGGGCGAAGCCCCCAAAGGAAAATTTGCCTTGTAAATGTATATTGTAATTTCATAGTAAATCTGGACCGTTCATTATAAGGTCATAGATATGATGGTAGAATTTGTGTTAGGGCTTTTTCCCTAGAAGGAAACCCTCTTTTATGAGGGAAATGTATTACAGCTATGCATAATTTGCGAATATTGTATTCTGATTATTATCAAAACATATTGCATAATAACATGATTAAGACAGAATAACATATATACAGTAAAATTGGTTTCTATTCAATAAGGAAATAAGCTAAAAATGTAAAATGGAACAGAAAACAAGCTTGGTAGAATGGTGACAACTTATCTATGAGAAGAGATGTGATGACTGTACTCATTCGCAAGAAGATGATTATAGTGAGGCTCTGAAGGCATTTTTACAATAAACAGGAATTTCAAAAACCCTAGAAATCAAAAAACCTAACCCTAGGAGATGAAGCGCCAAAAGTCATGTGGGCCTTGTTTGGGTAAGTCAGTACATCAACTTCTCGGCGTTGTAACTTTTGCATATGATCTCTCTTTTAGGCGTATTATAGCCCGTTGGAAAGATATATTTGAGGAATACACATATTTCCATCAGAATATAATTCCATATTTATTTTAATTGTGGTGATCCCTAGAAACGTTGTTTAGGGCCTCAAAATTACCTCGGAAGCTAGGGACCGAAAAACTAGGAAAAAACTGTCAAACTGGAAAACTACAAAAATGAGCCAGTTGGAATAGGTGGGAGGCCACCGACATACATTTGGATCAATCCTCCCCCTTGGGAAGAAATGGCCTCCATTGCATTGATTTCCCCCATCATATGAGGGAATTTCTGTTGAATTTGGCCTCGAGTGAGCCACTTACCTTAGTGTAGGAGCTACCTTGGTCTAACAACTCGATAAAGATGAATCCTTTGTTGGAGAGTGGCCTTGACCTGCATTTCCACAATCTGATAACTGGATGCTTGTTGTATGTATTTGGGGTTGAGCTATGTTGGTGTCAGTTGTTTTGCTACCTCTGCGGTGTCCAATAATGGTGGGAAATAGGGTCGAAGGAGATCCACATTGAACACTGGGTGTAGGCCAAGGAAAGGAGGAATGTTGAGCTCAAAAGCATTATCACCCATGGACTTGGTGATGGTGTATGAACATAAAGGAGTGGTTGAAGCTTCTGATGGGGTCTTGTAAGGCATTCTTTCTACAATTACAAACAAACTCTGTTGCCCACCTAAAACTTATGTGGCATCCGGTGTTGATTATGGCGCTACTTGTACTTGTCATTGGACTTCTATGGGATATCCTGAACCTGTTGGTGGATGTGTTGGATCCTCTCAATGAACTGGGTGTCTTTGTAATCTTTAGTTAGAGAAGGATATGAGTCGGTCGAGGTGACTGCAATGTGTAGTGCAACATCTATGGGACCCGATGGTTGGAATCCCAACCCCACATGAAAGGGGTTGTGGTCGGTTGAGCTATGCAGGGCTAGGTTGTAGCTATGCTGGAAATATGGAAGAATCTCATCCCATGTGCGAGGGTTCTCGGATTATACATGCGTAGGATATGCACGATCATTCCATTTACGACCTCGGTTTGGCCATTTATCTGGGGGTGGAAGGTCGTGTATTTGGTGATCTTTGTGTCTAGTAGTGACCATAATCTCTACCAGAATGTGCTAAGAAATAGAATGTCCCAATCTGAGAAAATGGTTTATGGGATTCCAAAATGTACAGAGACTCATTCAAAGAAGAGCTTGGTAGTGGCCTCTGTTGTGATTCTCTTCTCGCAAGAAGCAAGAATCACCATCTTAGAAAAGCGATGAACAACTAAAAAACACAACCATTTCCCTTCTTGGTGGATGGGAGGCCCAACATATAGTCCATTGAGATGGATTCCCATGGCCTATCAGGAGTAGTAAGAGGGGTGTACAGGCCTTATTTCTTAGTGGTCGTTTTGGCAATAACACAGGTAGTTCAGGACCTGATATATTTGTTGACCTCATGTCGAAGTTTCGGCCAGTAGAAATGTTTCCACAGTGATGCAGGAGCATCGCTCCATGTCAGCCAGCCAGCCAGCCAGCCACGTCGGCGCGCATGCATTCAAATGCTAAAAGGGAGGTGTAGCCTCATCTTAATTTGTAATGAATGTAATTAAATGTCTTAGGCTGGTGAGCCAGGGAAGTCGTGCCTTTGAGCAGGCATTAGGTAGGTCGGCCTTTATTGTAGGATTTCCTGAGATCTAGATCTAGGCGCTGGACTAGACAACCATTGATTGTAATTGATTAGAGTAGGTAGACCTGGAGGGAAGTGCTCGATGAGCCCCTTAGGTAAAAGAGATTTTCAGATCTCATTTTGAGTAAGTTGAGTTAGAGAAGTTGAGTTAGAGTAAGAGAGGAGCCAGATAGAGCTCAGGAACACCATTGTAAAGATACAGGCATTGTTGCCATTGGTTAATATATAATAGAGCATTTTTTCCTGCACTATTCGGTGTTGAATGGATGTCTGTGTGTGTTCCATATATATGTTGTAGATGTATGTTGATGTATTCTACAGGAGTGTGGTTGATTTCAGGTTGAGGGTATTTGTGGTTTCATGCCAGGAGGGTGTGACAGAGCACTGTGGTCTCTGAATACCAGTGCATAGAGGATGCATTTCTGAACTCTGAGGAGTCATACAAAGACGTGTTGAGGCACAGGACTGAAGCCAACAACTCAGGAAGAAAACCTGTGAGGTTGTTGAACACATCAGGAGGTAAGGCTGTGTAGGAGAGACACAGTTAAAGACAAAATCACCGAGGATTCTGTGAGAGCTCTACCAAGTGGGCATTGAGCATGTGTACAGAAGTGCACAGAGGAAGGAACTCTACTGAGAGTTCAAAGGAAGCAGAATCATTGAGGATTATGAGAAGCTCTGCCAAGTGAGCATTGAGCAAGTGCATAGGTGCACAGAAGAAGAACTCTGCTGTGAGTTCTGAAGACAGAATCACTAAGGATTCTGAGACCTCTACCAGGAGGGCATTGAGCAGGTGCAAAGGGTGCACAGGAAGATAGAACTACTGAATGTTCTGTGGAGAAGAGACTCTGCCAGGAGGGCATCGAGAAAATGTGCAAGCAGGCATAGGAGAACAGAGAACTCTTTGAGTTTTGCCATTTTGAAGAAAGAGTCCACTGAGGGACCTTTATTGGGTTGTTGAACACCCAGAAGGCTTAGCAAGGAGTTGCTTGAGCAACAGGAAGATTGCCAGAAAGGAATTTTATTTCTCCATATGAAGGAGGAAAGAAGACAAAATCCCTAAGGGGCCTGAGTGATTTCATAAGCCTAGGAGGGATGACACCATGTGTGCATAGACGTTCTTCAAGGAGGGAAGACATCAAAATCCTTTGAAGGAGCCCAGGATACAAGCTCAGAAGGAATAGCGCTTTTATGCGCATTAGCAGAGCTCGGGGTTGAGGAGTTCGCGCAAGAGGAAGGAAGACAAAGGTTAAAGCCTTTGAAGACTGGGAATTCCTCTAAGTGTAGGAAAAAAGCACGCGAAGCTCAGGAGGGGCATAGTAGCCGTCAGATTGGCCTGCAGAGAATAGATATAGACCGTTGGATTTCCATGTCCAGGAAGGTGCACAGGAGAGCGCACAGGACAGATGATCAGAGCCATCATATCTAGAGAATTAATCCCGTCAGCCATCAGCTCGGGAGGAATTGCGTGGAGATTAGCCTCTGGAGGAGGAGCACATGAGGGGAACAGGTCTGATTCGTCAGATCTAAGACAGATACCCGACAACTGTCAGATCTGTGGAAGCTGCACGAGGTTTAGCAGTAGGGATATCGACCATCGGGAAATCGACATTCTCGAGGTCGTGAGAATTGGGACAACGCAAGTCGCGAAATCCCGACGGGATCTGGACCGCCCATTCGGTGGACAGGTGGCAGGAATCCATCAAAGGATCGGGATATCGACACCTGGAGAATCGGAGTTCTCGAGGTCGAGGGAAACAGGACATCGGAAGTCTCGAAATCTCGACGTAATCGGGACCGTCTGTTGAAGGGACACATTGCAATCATCTAGCACCACCGGAGAAAACTCAACAGGGAGGCTTCATCAACAAATTAGGAATCAAGATATCGGAGATCCCATGCACAAGGAGTTCGTGCATTTTGAAATCGAAAACCCCAAAACTCCAATGGGGAGTTAGACTGCGGTCACATGGAGTGATGGTCACATTGACCAGGAGCCATAGCCGGCAGGGGAAAATGCACAAAGGAGCGCAATGGGGATCGATATATCGTGAGTCCTGAGGACTTGCACATTTCGACATTAAAAAGTCTGAAACCTTGAAAGCGGAGTATAAGGTTACGCTCTTATAGGGAGGCGGTCACGTGGACCAGGCACAGCGAGGAGGGCTAAGGCCGAAGTGGATCGAGAATCGGAGGATCAGGATTCCTAAGGACATGCGCGTGTTGACATTGCAAACACCGAAAACCCGATAGGAGTGGAATAAGGTCACGGTCACGGGGATTGATCATATGAGCAGGAGATGAGCCAGGAGGGCTAGTACATGGAAGCGCTCATCAGAGAATCGATGATTGGGGATTCACGAGGATAGTGGTTGGTGACAGCGAAAAGTCCAAAATCGTGAAACCCCGATATAGAGTAGGGGATCACCACGACTAGGTGCAGAGGCCAAGAGGAAAGTCAGAAGGACCTGTGGATTGGGTATTTGCAAGAGAGATTCCCGAGGGAATCCAAAGAGCTAATTAGGCTCATGAAGGAGTGGGATTTGAACGATCCTGTGAGCAGGTGAGTCTGAGGTGTATGAGCACCCTCGCCTGCGTCAAGTGGTATCAGAGCTGAAATCCTTGTCTGTATATTTCAGGCAAGAGGAGAAAAGAGGAGGTAGAAGAAGACAGAGTTGTTGAGGACTCTGTAATGATTGTTTGTAGGTAGGAAGCAGTCCATAAACAGTCAGAGGGAGACTGTAGGAAGATGAAGCTGGAACACTTAGGGATGCAGAGTGACAGCAGCAGGTTTTTCAGGAAGGCAGACAGGAACAGTAGCATGGCTACTGNGTCTGTATATTTCAGGCAAGAGGAGAAAAGAGGAGGTAGAAGAAGACAGAGTTGTTGAGGACTCTGTAATGATTGTTTGTAGGTAGGAAGCAGTCCATAAACAGTCAGAGGGAGACTGTAGGAAGATGAAGCTGGAACACTTAGGGATGCAGAGTGACAGCAGCAGGTTTTCCAGGAAGGCAGACAGGAACAGTAGCATGGCTACTGAAGGCCATAGAAAGAAGATCAAGGCAGAAAGGCTTGCCGAATGGGATGAAGAAGAGACTATAGAACTCTATGAACTAAAAGAAGACATAGAGAGGCTCAAACTACGGATGCGGCAGGATAGGAGGATGAGATGAATGAGAAATTTTCCCATGAAGAAGATAGAAGAAAAATGGCCAGCCAAGCAGCTGATGGTCATGAAAGAGTGTAGACTGTTGAAGAGATGGCTGAGGTATGTTGAAACCTCAAGGCCAAAGAGGAAGACATGATTTGTCACTATTGGCCAGAGACTGGAAAAGATCTCGATGATTGGGATGATGAAGAGGATGAATTGGGGTCATCTGAGGATATCAAGAACTGCCGGGAAGGCAGAGAAGTAGAAATTCTAGTTTTCCATGAGGGCAATGAGTTGATATCACTTGAGGATCGCACGGACTGTCAGGAGGACAGCCATGGAATTTCAATTTTCCAGGAGGGCAATGATCAGAGATCGCTGCAGGATCTCGAAGACTGCCAGGAGGGTAGGGAAAGCGTGTCAAACTACCAAGAGGGCAGTGGAAGCATCGAAGACTGCCAGGAGGGAAGCAGAAGCATGTCAAACTGCCAGGTGGGCAGAGATGAGAATTTGGGACTAGCTGGAAGTCTCAGGGACTCTTTGGAGAGTTCAATTCAGCAAGGAGTGCTAATAAAGATGGGATCGGTTGATCTCATAGTCTGCCAGGAGGGCAGCGGAAGCATCCCATATTTCCAGGTGGGTAGGGATGAGCAGATGAGACCATCTGTGGGTATCATAAACTCAGAACTGAGTTGGAATCAGCCAGAGGAGCTTATAGAGAAGACAGATTTGGATCAGCAGATGCAGCTGACAAAAGAGGAGGAAGAGGAAGACAATCTGAGGAGTCGAATGATGATTGGGGGAATACAAGTATTCCTGCCATATGCCCAGGAGGAGGCAGATAGTTGTGTTTCAGGTGTAGCAATAGCAGCAGAACAGTCACAGCTGGAGATGACTGTCAGAAAAGAAAGCAAATTGGAGCAGGTGTGTGAAACTGCCCAAGCACAAACAGAAGCGGATGAAGAGGATGATGAGCATTCTGAGGAATGGCTCAGTATTTTCAGCCATGAAGCTGAAAAGAATGCAATAGAGGAAGTTGCAGAAGAAAAAGAGGAAGAATCAGACAACATTTGCTTTGTTGATCTGTGGGAACAGGTTGAAGCCCTGGAGGAAAGGATAAAAGTGCAGGGCATGCACATCCAACAGGTGGAGTTGGAAATGGATGAGGAAGGTGTGGGAGATCATGATGATCTACCCATGTGCCAAAAATTTTTGCAGCTGAGGAGACTGCATGAGAAGAACCAGCCATTGGAGCAGTTGGATGAGGTGTTAGAGGACATCAGAAGGCTGATGTTGAAGTCAGCAGACACTGCCAGCAGGGAGCAGCTGGGCAGAAGGAAAGAAGTAGCAGCAGCAGCAACAAGAGGGTGGAGCGGATGGATAGCTCCATAGATTCATTTCGGATCCAGGAGGATTTCCAACAGCTCAGAGGGGAAGCTCATGAGCAAGAGCTCATGATTTTTGCAGCTATGGAGTATGATGCAGGAGCATCGCTCCATGTCAGCCAGCCACGTTAGCGCACATGCATTCAAATGCTAAAAGGGTGGCATAGCCTCATCTGAATTTGTAATGAATGTAATTAAATGTCTCAGGTTGGTGAGACAAGGAAGCTGTGCCTTTAAGTAGGCGTTAGGTAGATCGTCCTTTATTGTAGGATTGGCTGAGATCTAGATTCAGGTGCTGGACTAGAAAACCATTGATTGTAATTGATTAGAGTAGGTAGACCTGGAGGGAAGCGCTCGATGAGCCCCTCAGGTAAAAGAGATTTTCATATCTCATTTTGAGTAAGTTGAGTTAGAGAAGTTGAGTTAGAGTAAGAGAGGAGCCAAATAGAGCTCAGGAACACCATTGTAAAGATACAGGCATTGTTTCCATTTGTTAATATATAACAGAGCAATTTTTCCTGCACTATTCGGTGTTGAATGGATGTCTGTGTGTGTTCTATATATATGCTGTAGATGTATGTTGATGTATTCCGCAGGAGTGTGGTTGATTTCAGGTTGAGGGTCTTTGTGGTTTCATGCCAGGAGGGTGTGACAGTGCACTCTGGTCTCTGAACACCAGTGCACAGAGGATGCACTTCTGAACTCTGAGGAGTCAGACAAAGACGTGCTGAGGCACAGGACTGAAGCCAATAACTCAGGAAGAAAACCTGTGAGGTTGTTGAACACCTCAGGAGGTAAGGCTGTGTAGGAGAGACATAGTTAAAGACAGAATCACTGAGGATTCTTTGAGAGCTCTTCCAAGTGGGCATTGAGCATGTGTACAGAGGTGCACAGAGGAAGAAACTTTGTTGAGAGTTCAAAGGAAGCAGAATCATTGATGATTCTAACAAGCTCTGCCAAGTGGGCACTGAGCAAGTGCATAGGTGCACAGAAGAAGAACTCTGCTGTGAGTTCCGAAGACAGAATCACTAAGGATTCTGAGAGCTCTGCCAAAACGACATTGAGGAGGTGCAAAGGGTGCATAGGAAGACAGAACTACTGAATGTTCTATGGATAAGAGACTCCGCCAGGAGGGCGTCGAGAAAATGTGCAAGCTGGCACATGAGAACATAGAACTCTTTGAGTTCTGCCATTTTGAAGAACGAGTCCACTGAGGGACCTTTATTGGGTTGTTGAACACCCAGAAGGCTTAGTAAGGAGTTGCTTGAGCAGTAGGAAGATTGCCAGGAAGGCATTTTATTTCTCCATCTGAAGCAGGAAAGAAGACAAAATCCCTAAGGGGCCTGAGTGATTACATAAGCCCAGGAGGGATGGCACCGTGTGTGCGTAGATGTTCTACACGGAGGGCAGACATCAAAATCCTTCCAAGGAGTCGAGCATACAAGCTCATAAGGAATAGCGCTTTTACGTGCATTAGCAAAGCTCAGGGTTGAGGAGTTCGCGCAAGACAAAGGAAGACAAAGGTCAGAGCCTTTGAAGACTGGGAATTCCTCTAAGTGCAGGAAGAAAGCACGTGAAGCTCAGGAGGGGCATAGCAGCCATCATATCGGCTTGAAGAGAATATATCTAGACTGTTGGATTTCCACATCCAGGAAGGTGCACAGAAGAGCACACAGGACAGATGATCTGAGCCATCAGATCTAGAGAAGAAATCTCGTCAGCCATCAGCTCGGGAGGAATTGCATGGAGATTAGCCTCTGAAGGAGGAGCGCACGAGGATATTGGGTCTGAGTCGTCAAATATGAGACAAATACCCGACAACCATCAGATCTGTGGAAGTTGCATGAGGTTTAGCAGTAGGGATATCGACCATCGAGAAATCGACATTCTCAAGGTCGTGAGAATTGGGACAACGCAAGTCGCGAAATCCCGACGGGATCTGGATCGTCCGTTCGGTGGACAGGTGGCAGGAATCCATCGAAGGATCAGGATATCAGCACTTGTTGAATCGGAGTTCTCAAGGTCGAGGGAAATAGGACATCGGAAGTCCCAAAATCCCGATGTAATCGGGACTGTCCATTGAAGGGACGCGTGGCAATCATCTAGTGCCACCGGAGAAAACTCAGCATGGAGGCTTCATCGACAAATCGGGAATCGAGATATCGAAGATCTTGTGCACAAGGAGTTCGTGCATTTTGAAATCGCGAACCCCAAAACTCCGATGGGGAGTTGGACTACGGTCACATGGAGTGATGGTCACATTGACTAGGAGCCATAGCCGGCAGGGGAAAACGCACAAATGAGCGCATCAGGGATCGATATATCACGAGTCCTGAGGACTTGAACATTTCGACATCAAAAAGCCTGAAACCCTAATAGTGGAGTATAAGGTTGCGGTCTTATAGGGAGGCAGTCACGTTTACCAGGCACAACCAGGAGGGCTAAGGACGAAGTGCATCGGGAATCGGAGGATCAGGATTCCTAAGGACATGCGCGCATTGACATTGCAAACATCGAAAAACCGATAGGAGTGGAATAAGGTCACGGTCACAGGGATTGATCATATGAGCGGGAGCTAAGCCGGGAGGGCCAGTACGTGGAAGTGCTCATAGGAGAATCGATGATCGGGTATTCACGAGGACAGTGGTTGGTGACAGCGGAAAGTCCGAAACCAAGAAACCCCAATATAGAGTAGGGGATCACCACGACTAGGTGCAGAGGCCGAGAGGAAAGTCAGAAGGACCTGTGGATTGGGTATTTGCAGGAGAGATTCCCGAGGGAATCCAAAGAGCTAATTAGGCTCATGAAGGAGCGGGATTCAAACGATCCTGTGAGCGGGTGATTCTGAGGTGTAGGAGCACCCTTGCTTGCGTCATACAGCATTGCCACTGTCTTGTCAATGCCAAAGTGTCCTTCCACCCAACTGTATTGGGATTCCTATATCATCTTCGCTCACTCGCTTGATGGAACGTAGAAAAGGCCCAAACAGAACAACAGCCCATCCTGAAGATGGAAATTAGCGACAATTGTGTTTGCGCGTAATATTTGGTAGGTGGTGGGGAAGTCTAGGTCTGTCTCATAGAGTTGTGTCCATCCAGAGGTCTCATGGCTGCAATATTCTAGCACATTGGTGAATTTCACGACTGGTGGTCTGCTAAGGAAATCAATGATGCAATTGGTGCTTTCTGTTTTATACTTGATGTTGAGGTGGAATTGTTGCAAGTATGTGGACCACTTATGATGGTGGTTATTCTCTAATTTTCCTTGTGTCTACACGAACTATAGTGGTTTATGATCAATGTGGATGAATGTCTCCTTCCCAAAAATGTAATGTCTCCACTAGTGGCAGGATTTCACAATGGAGTACATTTCTTTGTCATAACTAGGGTACTTATGGACATCATCTGATAGCATCTCACTATGATAGGTCATGGGGTGGTCATGCTGAGTGAGAATGGTGCCCACATCATAGTCTGAAGCATCTGTCTTGACCTCAAAGGGTTTTTGTAGGTCCGGTAGTGAAATTACTGGGGCTGAGCACAAGCGCTTCTTCAAATCATCAAACACTTGTTGTTGGGACCAGACCCACACAAAGTTTTCCTTACCACCACCCTTGGTTACTTGGCTGAGGGCCCATGCAATATGGGAGAATCCCAACATGAACCTGCAGTATAAATTGGCAAGGCCTAAGAAACTTCGAAGCTCAGTGAGTTTAGTTGGGGCTAGCCAGTCAAGGATGATTTGGATCTTGGATGGATCCACAAGTACGACATTTTGATCAACGATGTAGCCCAGGTAATGGAACCTGTCCATACCTAAGGAGCATTTTTCCAAGTTTGTGTATAACTTGTGTTGTCGCAGGGTGTGCAGAACCTGCTGAATATGTTGCAAGTGTTTTGCCCAATTGTTGTTGTAAATGAAAATTTCATCCAAATAGACCTCTACAAAATTATTGTTGAATGGTCGTAGGATATCATCCATCATCCTCGTGAAAGTGGTTGGAGCATTTTTCAAAATAAAGGGCATGACCAACCATTCAAAAAGGCCTTCCTTTGACTTGAAGGTAGTATTCCATGTACATCTATGTGTTCTATCGGGACTTGGTGATAGCCAGACTTCAGATGAATCTTACTAAAGTATTTGGCCCCTGTGAGTTGATCAAGGAGGTTGTCAATTCAAGGAATCGTGTATTGTTTTCTGACTGTGATTTTATTCAGGGCTCGGTAATCAATGCAGAGTCACCAGGTTCCATATTTCTTCAGTACCAACATGATTGGGCTCCCGCAAGGTGATGTGTTAGGATGGATGTGTCCTTTGTGGAGCATTTCTTGGATCTATCGCTTGATCTCCTCATTCTCTAACAGAGAGCGGGGGTAGATTGGCCCATTGGGAAGCATCAATGGGGTGCTTGACTTAACAGTGTAGAGGTACCCTAGTAGGCGAGGAGAAGATATTTAAGTATTCTTCCATGATATTATCCATTTTCTTCTATTGTGTGGAGAGGTCGATCACATAGAACCTAGATGTGGCTATGATATTTCTCTCATTCTAAGAGAAGATCATGAAGAAGACAAACTTCCCCATCTAAGAGATGACCTTCCTGGATTGCTTTTCAAAGATCAAGGAAATAGCACTAGGTGGGACTTCCTCAATTATCCTATACAATTTCTTGTTCAAGGTAATAATAACACTGTGAGGCCTAGACTCATATACAACATGGTGTTTCCATAAATATGGTTGTCCCAAAAGAAAATTACAAACTTTGAGAAGGGACACATCACACAATACCTCATCTTTGAGGGGCTTGATGTCGTATGATAAGCAACATTGTTGGTTGATGTGGATGTCACTTCCTTGGCAAAGCCATCCTATGTTGTAGGGTTGTGTGTGAGGATTTTTCGGTAGGGCAAGTCGCTTGACAAAATCTACTGAGATGAGGTTCTTTTAGCTACCATTATCAATGATGAAGTGCAGCAAGGTATCCTTCACCCACATCTGTGAATGAAAAAGGTGATATCCTTCCTCTGGCTCATCTGGTTCACCAGGCTGGAGCTTGGTGGTAGAAACAGTAGCACTAGGTTTTACATCAATGATCTGTCTCCCCCTTTTTGGTTCTGACTCAGAGTTGGAACCCGCATCTAATTCAGAGGCCTTCACCTCAACCACCACCAACTTCATTGAGCGAAAATCAACAAATTTATTCCAAGGGCTCTTATAGAAGTCGCACCACTTCCTGGTATCTTTCTTTATCTTTTCGGTGTCCTTCTTTACTTGCGGCCTAGACTGGTTGTCCTGAGGCAATCCTTCTTTTTTGTTTCCTTTGTTCTATAGATTGGGTCCGCCCTTTCCTAGCTTTTGTTGTGAGGGGTTCCTAGGTCCAAATTTCCGCATATTTTGTTTGAGTTTCTGCTCGATTTTGACGACATATTGGTAGGCTGCGCCCAAGGATGATATGTCCAAAAAATCCATTTCAGCCTAGATTTATCTATGCAGACCATAACGATACTTTATCACGAGATGTCACTCAGAATATTTGATACCCATCTTGGTGTGCAAGGTATGGAAGATATTTTTGAACTCAGACACTTCTTGGTCTCTTTCCTACCGCAGTGTGGTCCATTTTCAGTACATGTCATCATAACTTCCAACATGGTAGTATTGTTCCTTAATAGCATCCTTGAAGGACTCCTAGGTGACCGTGATTATAAATAATGAGGGTTCCTCTGTCTCCTTCTGTTCACAGAAAGTTTCCCACTGATATTTGACATGGAGAACAGCTTTGAAGAGCGCAAAAGTAATATTTTCTCTATTCGAGAAGTTATGGACAGAGAAATATTATTCTAGTAGATTCAACCATTTTTCTACAACATCGACGTCTATCTGGCCTTTAAATATAGGAATATCAAACTTTATTTGTCCAACAAAAAAACTGCAGTATACATCATGAACAGATTACCAACAAAGAGTGTGAAGAACAAATTTCCTTAAGAAGCCTGGATAGGGATGAAGCATAATGTGGCACACTTAAAATTTTTTGGTTGTGTCACATGCGCACATATTCCAGATGAGATGAGAAACAAGATGGAAAAAGAAGGACATAAATGTATATCTGTTGGGTATTCTGAAGATACAAAATCATACAAGTTGTATGATGTTATTACAAGGAGAGTTGTAATCACTCGCGATGTTCAGTTCGTAGAGAATGAAGCATGTGATGGAAGCATAACAAAGACAAACATAATTGTGAATGCTATTGAGCATGATGACATAGAAGAAGAGGTGGCTCAAACACCATGTACAATTCAGTGTGCAGTTCCCTCTACAACTGCGACACAAATCACAACATAGAATACTCCAGTAAGAACAGCAGGTGCGTAGTCTACACCTAGAGCGTAACAAACACCAACAAGCGTTCCTAGTAGTTCTACATCCTCAAATCCAACATTAGCAATTTTGTTACCAAAAAAGACAAGAAGTCTGTGCGACATCTATAATGAGGACACAACAAATTAATTTTTTTTCTTTGTTTTCACAAATAGATGATCCATTAACGTTTGAAGAATTTGTCGAAGATGATGTATGGGATCAATCCATGAATGAATAAATTATATGCATAGAGAACAATCAAACATGGAAGTTGGTAGATGTACCTGAAGACAAGGATGTAATAAGTGTCAAGTGGATTTATAAAACCAAACAAGACGCAGAAGGAAATCTGCAGAAGCATAAGGCAAGGCTAGTTGCAAGAGGTTTTACACATCAACCTAGAATTGATTTCAATGAAACATTTTCACTTGTTGTGCACATGGCCATAATCAGAAGTATGTTAGCCATTTCCACCTAGAAAAAATGGCCATTTTATCAAATGGATGTAAAGTTGACATTTTTGAATGGACATTTAGAAGAATTGTATGTGGAACAGTCACAAGGCTATGAGGTTCCAGGACAAGAAAACAAAGTGTACATATTAAAAGAATTGTATGGGTTAAAGCAAGCTCCCATAGCTTGGTAAAGTTGCATAGATTCCTATCTCACACGGAATGGATTTTAGAGAAGTTAATTTGAGCCAACTCTGTACATCAAAGAAAATCAACAAGGGGACATGTTAATTGTTTGCTTGTAAGTGGAAGATTTGATATTTACATGTCACTTTGGCATAGAAGAATTTAATTCATTCATGAAGGATGAGTTTGAAATGATTGATTTGTGGCTTCTGAGATATTTTTTGGGTATTGAATTTCACTAGTCCAAAACTAGTATATTTATTTCACAATCTAAGTATGAGCATGAAATTTTGAAAAGATTCAACATGATAAATTCCAAAGCATCCCCAATACATGTCACAACAGAATTGAAGTTAAGCAAAGAAGATAAAGGGTCCAATATGGATCCCACACTGTTTAAAAGACTGATAGGTAGTCTTATGTATTTAACAACAAAAAGACCCGGTATTATGTATGGAGTGAGCCTGATGTCAAGGTTCATGAAAACTCCAAAAGAATCACATTGGAAAGTAGGAAAGAGAAATCTGAGATATGTGAATGGAACAAAAGATTTTGGTATAAGGTATTTTATTTCAGAAGATTTTAAACTTATTGGAT
Organism: Picea mariana; assembly: GCA_032191745.1. Lineage (NCBI taxonomy): Eukaryota > Viridiplantae > Streptophyta > Pinopsida > Pinales > Pinaceae > Picea > Picea mariana. The sequence continues at coordinate 2,933 of JASDQU010373777.1, read as the reverse complement.
ATACTGACAGTGATTGTGGAGGCAACATAGATGTCAGGAAAAGTACTTCTAGGTACACATTTCATTTTGGTATAGGTATAGTATCATGGGCATCAAGGAAGCAACCCATAGTGACACTTTCTTGCAGCGAAAAGTGTAGCTTGTCAAGCAGTTTGGATGAGAAAAATATTAAAATATTTGTTGCAGGAACAAAAAGAACCAAAAATAGTATTTTATGACAACAATTCAACCATCATCTGTTGTGAAAGAATCATGTGTTTCACAAGAAAACCAAGCATATTGATACATGGTATCGTTTTATTAAAGAATTGGTAAAGAACAAAAAGATTTGTTTAGAGTTTTGCAATTCAAAAGAGAATGTCACGGATATTTTCACAAAATCTTTAGCAAGAGATGCATTTCAACATCTTCACAGTTCAAGAAAATTCAAATTTTTTATGTAAATTTTTGTGTCATGTAAATCCCACCTATTTATAGTTAAGGGAGTGTGTTAGAAATAGTAATTACAAGTGGGTGAGCTTTACATCGGCACCAATTTTTCTGTTAGTCAGTCTACAAATACAAAGTCACACATTTATGCAAGCTTAGTCTTAGTCAATGGGTAAGCAGGGGAGTTATTAAATGGAACACACATGCAGAGAGAGGTAGTAGAACACAAAGAAGCAACAATAGCACTTGAAGGTAGTCAAAGAAGTCTTAAAAAAATAATTAAGTCATTGAAGCTGAAGCTGTTCTTCGTTATTGTAATAGAGCACAACGTCCAAGTTCTTTTCTGAGTTTCTATTGTGTTTATGAAATATGTGTTAAATATTAGCACTGTTTAAAAATCATTTCATTATCATTTCATTATGTTGTAGATCCTAGATAGACAAGCTTAATAATTACTTCATCCATATCTCCTTATGTCTTTGCTAAAAGACAATCCATGTGTATTCTTCACTTGTAATCCGGCCCAAAATGGTTATGTCCCAGTTTTGGTCTAATAGGAGTGAAGAAGAGTACTATTGAAAGATGGAATCTCATTAAATTCAACTCAGAAAGATTAAGAACAATGGAAATTTTCCGAACAATTTGATATTTAAAGGTAGTCGTAGCTTTACAAATTTTCGAGCAATCGATGAAAAGTAGATGGTAAATGGCTAAATAGCGCGAAAGAGATTGCCTGGGAAGAGATGATCGAAGAAGAACAATTCTTGAGCAGGCAAAATGAACTCGGGAAGAACAGTTATGCGTGCAGACCGAATTGGAAAAGATTATTTGGGAAGAGCTGTTATGCTTGCAGACTCAACAATTTCCACACAATCAAATTAACCCGGCAAGGGCATTCCAGCCAAAAAGCTTTTGAACAACGTCAAAGCCCTGGACGGTTGAAATGCTGGAACTTCATGTCCCGCCCCCCTGACGGTGGCAAATGTCAACCCCTTGTAAATTACAGTATATCCCCCAACCTGTACCATTTTTGACGAGAATGAATGCATGGAGTCAGAACATTTCTGGACATAAAAATCAATATCTTCAGGACTTTTATATGTGAAATTAATGACACTAATTACCTCGTCGCCATTAAGCCAGGGGTACCATGGAGTCGCAATTGGAAGTTTGAGTTCATTGATGGAGAGTCTTGTAGAGGTAACGGGCAGTACGGTATCCGTGTCTCCACTGAAAACCAAACAAAAAAAATCTATAAATCGTTCTGATGATCAAATAACAAACTTGTGCTGCACGAAGGGGAAGAAGTCAAATTAAAATTCATACCTGAAGAGAAGTATTCGCAACCCTGTGGCAATTAGGTGAGGATAGATTGGTAACACAGTTGAGGCATAATCGTTCCAACGAAGAAGATCACTAGTACGTAGGCGCAAGATAACACATTCAGGAAAACAATATGCAAGTCCAATGGTAAAATAAATTTGCCACATTAATTCGGGGCCAAATTGACGACTATTAATAGCTTGGTCTGAGAAGCGTTACCTGCATTGGATCCATCTATGATTTAAGTTTGTTACGTTTGCATGTATGGCTTTCTGAACATCCGGCCTATTAAAATACTTGGATACGTAGTCATCGATGCAAGGATCATATCCAGGAATTGCAGCTTCTTCTTGCTTTTAATACGACAATCACAATTTTAGTAAGGAAAATATCTTTAGGAGAAATGGTGACCTCTGCAGGGCTAGTTATAGTAAGACAAATATCTTTTGAGGAAAATGGTGGCCTCTTTCGTTTAGATAGATTCAATCTCTCTCATTTCATTTTTAATCTGTTGTTATAATTCAGCCCTCAGCCCAAACGCAGAGTCATAATTTGGATTGTTATATACGAATTTTTGGAATTTAAAAAAAAACGGATGACAGAAGATCAAACCCTTGGGGATTTCGAATGCCCTTCATAAAGATGCTATATCTATATTAAGAGATTTTATCATATAAACTTGTAATTTGCATACCTTGGCCAATTCCGATGAATTAGTTAAGCATAGGGGAGCATAGATACTGTATGTGAAAGAATATGCAGAGCATGAAGAATCGAAATATACACGCAGAAATGGAAGGGCTTGATACAGCCGTCTGACTATTCACAGAATGTATATCTTTACAATGGTTTTACAGTCATGCGTAAAAGCATGCAAACTCAACTAAAGCGGAAACTTGGTAAAAACAAAAAAGCCGAAAAACACTGTTAACTAAACTTGCATGTATAGCAAGTAATTACTATTTCTAACACTCCCTCTTAATTATGAACGGGATTACATCATCCGCACTACCTATGCCTAAGTGCTGTCTCTGATACTCAAAAGCAAGTTTTCCTAATGGTTTTGTAAATATATCCGCTAACTGCTCCTTGGAGCCACAAAACAATAAGCTGATCTCCCCCTCTTTGACTAGCTCGCGGATGAAGTGATAGCGAGTGTCAATGTGCTTACTTTTCTTGTG
>JASDQU010373776.1:48574-67547 GCA_032191745.1 Picea mariana | reverse complement strand
AGATCAGGGATCTGTTGATGAGAACAATAATTCGAGCACAACAGCCTCCTAAACTCGAATGTTCCTTCCCTTATTCTTCTCAACGGGCTAACAACTGACCCAGATTAGGGAGCACTCCTTCAGAAGGGTTCTCAGAGCATTATAGCACTCCTTGGCAGGCCTTAGGGAAGCGCCAGCGCTCTTAAGATGAGCAGTGCTCCTCCAAAAGGGTCTAGGGAGCGTTATAATGCTCCCTAAGACGTTATAGGGGAGCGCCAGTGCTTCTGCAACTGCATTAGGGGAGCGTTCCCTCTCCAAACCTCAGTTTCAGAGCTCTTTTTAGGTGTCAAGATTCTTTTGAACCCAATGAACCAGTTCTCTTCCTTCAAATGAGTCATATGATGTGCCATAAGTGCTTCCTTAGTGTCATTATCACGGTATCATGTTTGACCTTCATTTACGACACCAGTGATCAACTTGCGACACTTGCAAAAGTTGATAGGGAAGATGCGACACTTACAACAGTTGATAGGGACAATGCGACACTTATCCATCTGAACAATTTTGATGTATAACACCCATGGTGGGAATGACCTGCGTTTCCCCCTTGCAGAGGGGCAGGATTTTGTGCAAGCAAATGTTGCTACTGAACCGGGAAAGGGTTAGTTAACACTGTAGGTTGAGAGGTACCCTTCAGAAATTTAGCGACTTCCTCATGATGAGTGCAATATTTAGTGTAGTGGTATTCCTCAAAATTCATGCAAGGAAATTTAGCTTTCATTTGAGTATCAATAATATTTGTAGTATCCTGCTGGTTAGAAGATTTCTTGGATTTACCCTTGTTATTATTCTTATCTCTTGGCTATTGAGATGAAGTGGATTGGACCACATTCACCTCAGAGGTTTGAGCAAGAGTGGAAGTAGTTTTGGTGTTTGAAACGAAACCTAGTTCCAAAGCTGGTCTTGTCAGATCATTTGATGGATGAGGAGCATAGGGTATTAGATTGTAAAGTTTTCCAGACTGTGAATATACCAAGTCCAAATATTGAGCATGATTGATAGCTTGCTTCTCAATAACAACAACTCCCATAGAATCATCTCTAGAGATGGGTGGAAAGAGCAAATTTGTAAACCAATCTGCGAGGTGTTGGTATGGAATTGGAGCTTTAATCAACCGTCTCTGCCACCTCCACTCATGAATATGATTAGATATGTGGGTGGAAGAGGATTACTAGAGTGAGATGAAGATATCTGTATCGGTGTCGTACCATATAGGCAACTGGAAATGCGTCAGAAAATCCATGGAAAGAGAATTATAGTCAACAAAGGAGTTACATGGTAGCTCAATATACCATTTGGCTACTACACCTGTAAGTGTTCTCTGGAAAATCCTCAGAATAATAGAGTCATCCATCAAAGAGTTTGAAGAACACCATAAATGGAAAGTCATAACATGATTGTTAGGATCTTCCCCAGGTTTTCTGTCGAATTTTGGGATGTCAGACGATAATTTGTCAAGGATGGAGGGCCAAAACGTGGCATGTTGAATGGGATCATTTGTCAAGTGCGACATAACTAACATATATAATGTAGCAAAAAATGGAAGATGTCGGTTATCGTGTGGATATTGGTGGTAACCATGTGGCATGGGAACACCAGTAGGACCATATAAGGTTGCAGTGAGATGAAAAAAATAAATGGTCCTCCCATGTATGGTGGTTGACCTAAAGGTCCCTCCATGTATGGTGACTTCCCATGTTGTCCACCCATGTAAGGTGATTGTCATGATTTTCCATCCATGTATTGTGATTGAAAAAAAGGACCTCCTACATACTGATATTGATCTGATGTCCCCCCCATGTATTTTAGTTGGCTCGATGGACCTACCATATACTGTGTTTAAGGGGGCTATTGTGTTGGAATCATGGGGTTTACAGATTGAATGGGAAAAGTTCCTTGTTGAGGAATTCCTGTCGGATTGGGTTGAACCCACAAAGGATTGAGAACTATTGGATATGGATGTCTAGGATTTACACCATTGGTAGTAGGGATATAAGGAATTGAAGGAGTGGCTTGCACCCAGGCTTGTTGATGTTACAACCACATATGTTTCCCCCTAGTAAAAAATTTCCCTCCGGCTGAAGGTTTCCCCCCAACTATGCTCATATGCAATGATATTGTTGGTAGCCTCTATCTTGTAACTTCTTGTATTGTGCCAATTTTGTTTTTAAACTTCACTTATCATATATATTGGAGTCTATCAAACCCTCGCCTTAATGTGTTATGCCCTACTTTCAAAAATAAGGTTCAAATATAAATTTTAAATCTCATTCTTATGCTTTTCCAATTTCTATAATTAGCAAGAATTTTGAAGAATGCATGATGCATAATGAAAAGGAAACTTGAATCAAGCAATCTATAATATATTATTTTAAGTGGACTATATAGAATAGAAGAAGTTCTTATGAAGGATAGGATATTTATGTTTTCAAAATGCACTCTCTTTCTTGGGATTTGATCCCTTCTTTGGTGGCAGATCAACCCTGAAAGAATGAAATCTATCTTTGCATTCAATTAAGTGAATACCATTGGATTGGGAGGAAAATGGTGGTAAGTATAAATTTTGGAAATGACCATCAAATGATGTCGTCTAGTGAATTATCTTTCACATTTTGGCATTTAGGATTTTTTCTAAGTTTGAATTGCATCATTTTGGCATTGAGGTTTTTCTCTATGCTTTTAAATGCATCTTTTTACAATATCTTAAATATGTATTTATCGTAGAAAAAATATTTTTTCCAGATGTAAACTACATCTTAAATTTTATCTCTAAATTAAATAAGGTTAGGGTCTACTATGTTTCTTTGATTTGTCCGTAACTTGTAAATATCCATGTGTTTAAAAAAAGTTAAAAAAATGCAAAAGAGAGATAAAAGATAATTTATTGTAACTAAATTAAGAAAACAAATCATGAATAATGCCATCCATATAGTACAATTGCCAAATTTTTTTACTATACCCTCGATCCTAATATTTAACGATGAAATGCATTATGTTCCTTTAAAATTTGTTGGAATATTGAGAGGGGGGGTGAATCAGAATGAGCACTTTTATTACTTTTAACCACAATATGTATTGTTTAACTTTATGAAAAATTCATCAATAACATTCAAAACATCATGAGAAGTTTACATAAATAGTAAGAAATGAGCAGCCACACAAGTACACAATACACCAAAATTTTACGTGGAAACCCAATGTGAGAGAAAACCACATAATGATTTTCTTATATGTTAGAAGAAATACATTCATAGGAAGCATCATCTTCCTTATTTTTCAGCTACAACTGGAAGGAGGCTCCAACCCCTTAGTTTTCAAGCCCCAACCTGAAGGAAGCTCCAACTCCAAAATTCTTCGACACCAACCAGAAGGAGGCTACAACCCCCTTTCCTTCTCTCGTCCAACCACCCGGAAATATAAATGTAGACAACCTATCACTACCAATGAATCAATAAACTTGTTACTGATTTGTCACTATCATTGCCACAACTTGTCACTACTGCTATACTTCATCAAATTCACTCAACCCCTTATGTCACAAACCATCATTCCAAGATCCACATGAATGTCTTTCAAATCAAATACTCATTAACTACTAATACATTTTTGTGTTGGAATTCTACAGAATATAGACACTAACGTACATAGTGAACCATACCTCTCAACCTATAGATGATCCGATGGATTTGATATTCAAAGATTTAGTTTTCTCAACATATCCATGTCATGTGCTCTGTAAACCCATGAATGTCCATGCTCTTCTCCACTGTGGATCGTGGATGTCTGCACCCTACTTCATCTGCAACTCATAGATTCCTTTTCTTCTGTGTGCATACGTGTGTTCCTTCTTTGAACCCTGTGGATGTTCGCACTCTTCCTTCACTGCAACTCGTGGATGTCTGTGATCTTCCTTCACTGTAACTTGGATAGTCCAAGGAAAACACTAGAAATATAAGTTCAACTTCATCCCTTCAACTCCTGCAAATTCTCTCTTCACTTAACTTCACTTCCTAAGACTCACTGCTTCAGATCTGTCAATAATACCTGCCCATAACAATTTACAACATAGATATTCAATGTTCTCAATAGTTCAAAATAAGAGTCTCTTGAAGTTTTATTTATACTTTCCAAGTGAGTTCCTTTAGGGGTTAGCTTGTAACTGGTTTACCCCTTTTTCTTATTTTAGGGTTAACCCACACTCTCTTGTTGCAACCAATTTACCCTTAATTAAATTCTTGTTGCAACTACTTTACCCTTAATGAATGACCTATAACTAAATGTTGACTTGTTGACCTTCTAGGGGGTTCTAGGTCATTCTTTGGGGTCCTCCAAATTCACAAGGCCATAACTCGTCAACCGTGAGGAAACATATGGCATACCAAATATCATAAAAAATGGCATGACACATATTGTCCATCCATGAATGAGTTACCTGCAAATACACTGTCATTCATGTACTTTTTCCTCGATCAACTTCTATTTCCATAACCATACCTTAGGGGCTTCCTGAATTCTTCAAGGGTTGACATCAATGGAAACCAATCTTTCAACAATATCCCCCTTTAGCATTGATGGAAACACTCTAATGCAATACCACAAGACTATTCCCCCCTGTGACCATCGCTCCCTTTGTATTTATACCTCTAATATTTCTATCCATTACCTTGTATCTGCTCATTCTCTCCCCTTTTGACCTCAATGGAAAAGGGTAACATCCCTTGGGGATGCACCCCCTATCTGCATTATTCTTGAGGCAACTTCCTCTGTCTGGAAGCTTCTGATCATTCAACTGACTTTTTCTCTTCATGGTGCTTCCTCGTGTAAATTCATGACATATATGAAAAACATTCAAAAAAATTACCATGGGATAGAAACTACTCCTAATTTCTGTCGCAGATACTCAAAGGTCTCCCTTATTAATTTTTGAGCTATTATTAGGTTTCTTTTCAATTTACTAGATAACAATAGCATATGTAGGATCGCTGAGAGAAACAAAATCACAAGATACACAACATTTATCCCGGGAAACCCTCATGGGGGAGAAAACCCAACAAAAACTTCCTTAATATAGATAGCCAATACAATTACAAGACAATAAACCAAAACACTAGAGAATATCCAACACTAAGCAATGGGCCTCTCTCTTCCTTCTTCTCCCAACTACATCTCTCCAAACTTGTGCACTTGATGAGTGAATGAGTGAGTTAGATAATGAGGCACTGACTTTCTTTATTTATACTGATTGGAAGGTGTTGGAAAGGTGTCTCTTCACTGGCCAAGGATGACTTGCATTCTTAGTGGTTAAAACAAATTTAATTAGGCCCGGGGTATAACTTTTTAATTTTCATAATACAATTAGGATTTGACCAATCCAAAGAAGGGGATTTGGTCAATTACAATGTATGACATGATCAATCCACAAAAGGGGATTGATCTAATGAATAATGAATCGATAATAAATAGAATACTCTTTGTAGTTACAATATTTCAACACTCCCCATTAACAAGAAGGGTATTTTACAACATCATCAGGAAAGAGAGGGAAAAAACATCAACAACATTTGGAACACTGACTAGCATCTATAAATCATCAAAAACAATTCTCATCATCAATATCATCATCCACCTCAAGGAGCTAGAATGGAATCATCATCATCTGCATCAACATGGATTAGTATAAAACTAATACATCATCATCAATAACAACGCGAAGATGATACAACATCATCATCAACAACAACACAACATGAAGGCTGGAGCATCATCAACATCAACATTAAGCTGTAAATCTTCAGCATGAAACATGCATCTCATCAACACCAACACGAATATGGAAATCTTCAGCACAAGGATGGCATCACATCAACATCAGCATGAAGATGGATATCTTCATCACAAATATGACATCAAAACAACATCAACATGAGGCTGGAAATATTCAGCACTAGGTTGGCATCACAACAACATCAACACGAGGATGGAAATATTTAGCACTAGGCTAGCATCACAACAACATCAACACGAGGCTGGAAATCTTCAGCACTAGGCTAGCATCACAACAACATCAATACGAGGCTGGAAATATTCAACACTAGGTTGGAATCACAACAACATCAACACGAGGTTGGAAATCTTCAGCACTAGGCTGGCATCACAACAACATCAACACGCAGATGAAAATCTTCAACACTAGGCTAGCATCCACACTACTCCCCCTTTCGAGGGAGGTCCTTTTAGACTACACCAATATTGTATCAAAATTGATCAACCTTTACACGAGACAGAGGCTTGGTCAACATATCTGCAACATGTTCATCCGTGCCAACATATTGGAGATTTAAATCTCCCCTCTGCATCATATCATGAATGAAGTGATACCGGATATATATGTGCTTCGACTTATCATGGAACACATCATCTTTATACAACTCTGGTTATCACATAGGATCACGATGGCTTCCATCTCCAGATCAAATAGATTTGTCAACAACATCAAAATCCATATGGATTCACAGTTGTCGGAACATGCTGCAATATATTCTACTTCTGTTGTGCTGAGAGAAATACTGTATTTCTTCCTACTCTTCCATGAAGTCATGACCGAACCTAGAATAAATCAACATCCTGAAGTTCTCTTTCTATCATAAACACTTCCATCTCAATCTAAATCAGTATATCCATACAATCTGAATTCATGATCTCTAGTATAACAGAGACCAAAATCCAATGTAACCTCATCACATGTTTTGCATCATCAAGGTGAGCATGTCTGGGTTCTAACATACACTGGCTCAAGGATAAACATATATCTGTCATGGTATTTGTAATATACATCACTGAACCAATGATCTGTTTATACAGAATAACACCCACCAATTATGATGAGGCATCTACCAAGAGCTTCAACTTCATTTCCATGGGTGTGTACATGGATTTACATCCCAACATGTTAAACCTCTTCATTATTTCAACTGCATACTTCCCTTGGTTACATAATAGCTTCTTTGGGCTCTGTCAAACTTCAATACCTAAGAGACAATGCATTAGGTATTTCATCAAAATCTATAGCGAGCTTCTTCTGCAATCTGTGATGAGATTTTCTTCATCTTTGTAAAGAATACATTCTCTACATATAGTAGCAACATCAGTGGATCATCATTCATAACCTTGAGGTAAAGGTTAGAATCAACTTTACTCTTGGTAAATCCAAATCTCATTAGGAAACTATCAATTCTACCATATCAAGCTCTAGGAGCTTTGCTTCAACCTATACATAGCCTTGTTCAACCTGCAAACCTGAGTCTTTCTGTCTTCAACTTCAAATAAAATTTTCACATCACTTTGTACCAATCTGGTACACTTGCCCAACTGCAACTCAATCTGCACAATCATGTGCTAGTTCTATGCTCTTTATGCAAAGCACTATATATCTTACTGTTTGAGAGTACGTCCTCTCCTCTTTCTGCAATTGTTCCTTCTGGAACTGGGACTCTACACCTGCAACTACTTTGAAGTTCAGAATGGTTGCTCCATTCTCACCGTGTCTGCTGAAATATGTAAGTAAATCCTCTATTCTATCATGACACCAACTTCATATGAAACTGAGAGTGGCTCAATAACTGATACTAAATATATCTCTTCTTCTTTCATGGAGGTAACTCTATCTTTTATTGTAGTCATGTCTCCATGACCCAACTAATGTACTGCACCAATTGCCACTCAATTTTAAATATGGGGATTGCTCCCTCTGCATCTCATACTATATATGAATCATGGCTATTTTGGTTGTCTTCATGAATACTGGAACTATTTCTTCAATTACTAGAGTAAGTGTCTCATTGTAGTCTTCTTCCTCTTGCTTGGATAATCCTATGGACACACATTAGGATTTGTACATATGCAACATGCTTGATCTGTTAAATCAATCTTGGAAGTCAATACTGAGTTCTCTTCTAGTCTCATGGAAAAATCCATATCCTAGTCTTTCTGACTGACTTCCTTCTCTGTCACTAAAACAAGGGAATCTTCCCAGGAGATTTCATATCTCCTAGAAGTTTCTGAAGCTACATTCTAATAGTCTCATGGAATCTGTCTCCTAGTCCTGGAAGTTGTCTCTTCATTTGATCCTTTCTAAGACCAGGCTTACTCTTGATCTCTTCTGAGTCTACAAGGACTACATCATCTCTTACAGGGTATACTTGGTGTTGAATACCAAGTCTAAATATGAAAAGTTGATTCATACTTCAAGCGAATTCTACTTCCTGTCAAGGTGGCTTCATTATCCTTGGACCAAGTCTTCTTTGAGTTATGTTCTAATCTTTAGTCATGTTTGGAGCCTTCTGCTCCTTATAATCAATCTCCATACGAGATACTCTGGATCTCAAAAAAGGATTCTTCTTCATCTTCTTTGGTACATGAATGTATATGGTCATGTACATAGTATTTTTCATGTCTCATCTAATCTGTTGGCTTCTGAAAAATTCACTAAATCTTCCTCAGGGTTATCACCTGCGACCTTAAACAAGGTCAACAAAACAACAAGAAATAATAATACTCTTTTGATAATAGTAATAAAACAATAACACGAATAACCGTCACAATAAATCCTTTAGAGCTATCACTTGTGACCTTCCTGAAACAAAGATCAAAAGTAAGAAATATGATATGAAATGAGATCAACACTCTTCTAGTGTTGTGATCAAACATTCCTCCATGGTAACCTAGAACCAACACAAGAATTTTCTCCTAGAGGAGATGTTAGTTGTATCTGGTAAATGATTACATTAAGCATTTATCTCAATATGCTCACATGCTACCAAGTATAATATTTTTCAAGGATTTCTACCTCAACTATAGTGTTTACTTTTAAAGGGGTAGTTATCAACTTGTCATGTGCAAATTTGAATCTTATCAACTTAATTAATCAAACCTAGAACCTGGAGTCTTGTCCTCAAGAATGGGTGTGTTGTTTTTCTTCCAAGTCTCCTTCACTCAAGATGACATGTGATTTCTTCAACCTGTCTTTTGTACTAAGACAATATGCTATCTTGACAGAAGGCTGGGTTAGAGAATAAACTCTATGATCTCAAATTTAATCAATCTAATACCTTGACTTTAATTTTTGACCAAAGGTTATTATGATGGTCATATCTTCAACATGCAACCTAGATCAAAATAATGTCATAACAAATAGATGCATATCAAAATAATCAAACCCAGGTTGCATTATTCCTCTTAATGTGTTGGATATTGAGATCCTTCTGGATCTATGGCAAGAGATCCCTTCTCTTGCAAATACCCTTTAAAGCTTAAGAGTTTAAATATATGTGAGTACATACCTCTGATAGTATTTGCAGGTAGTGGCACCATCTGGTAAAAATAGTGATAGGTAACAAACCTTCAAAACTTCATAGGTGTTTCAAATTTAAGGTTGGCCAACACTTTACAAAATCTTTCATTGCAACTGGAACTACAACTGTAACTGCAACTTATATTGCAACTAGTACTTTAAATGTAACTTAGGGTTTTATGAGAAAACCCTAATTTTTCAAACTTCAAATTTTGAAATTCTGATCAAGGGGCTAGATGTGCTAAGCTAAGGCGAGTAAGCTCGTGCAGTCAGATTTATGAAAATCCAAATTTTACCCCTTGAAACTGAGCTTGCGAAAATCTGGATTGGTACTTTTGGTACTAGTTCTAGTTTCCTGGTCTTTCTGGTTTTTTGGTACCAGTAAAAAACTAGGGTTTGACTTTTCGAAGGCTCTATCCATTGAAAAGGTGCACTCAAGCTGCCAAAATATTCACTAGGGTAGGGCACACTTTTCTAGATGGTTTTTAAGAAAAAATTCCTCTCCAATAAAAAGAGTTAATTTTCTTGTATGACAACAATGACGTTTTTTCTTATCTAGTGAAAGGTTCTCTCATCAACTTAGCTATGAAACCATGTTAAGTTTTGAGCTATTATTAGGTTTCTTTTCAATTTACTAGATAACAATATCATAGGTAGGATCACTGAGAGAAACACAATCACAATATACACAACATTTATCCTGGGAAACCCTCATGGGCACCCAACAAAAACTTCCTTAATATAGATAGCCAATACAATGCCAAGACAATAAACCAAAACACTAGAGAATATCCAACACTGAGAAATGTGCCTCTCTCTTCCTTCTTCTCCCAACTGCATCTCTCCAAAATTGCACACTTGATGAGTGAATGAGTGAGTGAGATAATGAGGCACTGACTTCCTTTATTTATACTGTCTGGAAGGTGATGGAAATGTGTCTCTTCACTGGGTAGGGCCAACTTGTCTTCTTAGTGGTTAAAACCACTTCAATTAGGCTTGGGGGATGAATTATTAATTTTCATAATACAATTAGGGTTTGACCAATCCACAAAAGGGGATTTGGCCAATTACAATGCCTGACATGATCAATCCACAAAATGGGATTGATCTAATGAATAATGAATCAATAATAAATAGAATACTCTTTGTAGTTACAATATTTCAACATCCCTCAGGAGAGGTTTGGTGAAGATATCTGCAATTTTGTCTTTTGTCCCAATATACTCGACCTTGATGTTCTTCTCTACAACCCGTTCCTGTAGAAACTGAAACTTGATCAAAATATGTTTCATCTTGGAGTGCATCACTGGATTATTTGAGATATTAATGGTGTTGGTGCTATCACAAAATATCAGAATGGGCTCATCATATTCAACCTTTATATCCTTTGAAGTTTGTTTCATCCATAGAACCTGAGTACAACATGATGTTTCTGCAATATACTTTTCATCTACTATAGACACAGATATCAATGACTGTTTCTTTCTCAACCATGATACCGAGCACTGACCCAAGTAGAAAGTTGCTCCACTTGTACTTATATCATCAATGCAACCTCCCTAATCTGCATTTGTATAGGAAACATGAGAGAGATAATTCCCTTTTGGATACCGTAATCCAAACTTTTTTGTACCTTTGATATATCTGAATATCCTCTTCACTTCCATAACATGTGATTCCTGTTATCCCCATTTTGTGGGATAACTAAGGAGATTATGTCTCAAGGCCATCAAGTTGTAGATATGGAGTGTCGAGACCCTTCTCACCACCACATAGGTCATATATTTCTAGATGGAATCCACCACACTAGTTGGCCTCCGAGAGGCAATGGGCCTTGCTCTATGAGGTACAAGTCGGGTAATATGATAAGTGTCATTTCAATATTTGAGTCATTTGAGAATGTTATATCTCATATTGCTTTAGATTTCATGACATATGATTGGACATTATGCCTTTTTACCTATTTCACCTTGGTGGTTAAAATTGTTCCCTAGTAAGTGGTCTTCCTTGGGAATAAGTTTGCTACTAGTAACTCCCTTAAAGAGCCATCATACTGTTCCCGAACATACTTACCACTTTTCATCACTTAAACCCCTCGTTTCCTTATCTCTTGGTATTTTAGGGTGTATTGAACCAAGAAGGGGTTGTCCCTCATTCTATGGAAAGAAGGGGCTAAAGGCCCAAAGGGATTGTTGTTGGGTAAAAGATAAAATCCTATATATAAACCTTCCATATGCTTCACCCAGGGATCCCACAAGAAAGCATTGAAACACTTATCTATAAGAAAAGGGAGACCCACAATAATAATGATTATGAGTTCTTAAAGGGTTAGTTGAAGGATAGGAGGTCTCATCACAATATGGCCTATCATGATCATGGATATCTAGTGGTATGACATTACCATCATATAGTGACCAAATCAGGGTAATGGCTCTCAGTCGCATGGATGAGAGAAAGTGGGGTTCATCATGAACCAACCTTCTCATTTTCTCTAGGTACTTGTGAGTGACACTGTCATTATCTGGACACCATGCCAGGAAAATGGAATTCAAATTGTCCTTAAATTATGAAAGAAACAAAGAATGGAAAAATGATGGGCTTGGAAAAAATTTCTTTATAAACGAAGGTGCCACACACACTCTACAAAGGAACCAATGAATGAGACACTATGACCCCTTGTATGTCATGAACCCCATGCCCATTGAGTCTTGATCCTAAAACACTTCATCCACTTTACATGTCTTAGAGAGGGATCTCTTGGAAACACACCTTGAACTAGGGAAATATCTACTCAATAGGACACCTCACCAACCCTCCTATATCCAAGCTTGGAAGGTTGCATAATGTATTTGAGCACTTAATTGTTTGACGGGGTAATATTTGATGCACATGCTTAGGTGGCTCATTTATTGAATTGATTTACTTATCATGATATTTTGACTTGAGATCCTTGGGGGACATGCTTATTTGTCTTTGCAGGACCTAGTTGGTGGACATTTTTGAAGAAACAAGCCTTGGTTGGGATTCCATGGGCCTTGAATCCCATAGGTTGATTCAAAGGGCCCACATGTTGGATGAGAGATATGTACCTTCGGAGGCCTAGAATATGACTTGGGAGACATAACCTATCCCTTGCATGCCAAACATTTTTCTTAGGAGAGGCAAAACGTCATCTTTAAGAGCATGACGTAACCTAGGGGGATAGGGTTTGGTGGTGAGGTTACCACTCATTGACACATGGAAGTTTGGAGGAGGATGAGACCTTGGACATGAATAAATGACTTGGGTGATTCACATGTGGCTTTGGGAAGCCTAACTACACTCCTCCAACACTAATGACTTGCTCCTAGTGTCAAAATGTCCCCCAAAAGGGTGACATCACCTTAAGTTAGGGTTTCCTTTTGTGTAAAAGTAAATTTTAAGTGAACTATTTAATATTATTTGGATAAAGGGGAAGGATTGGGGTTGTTGACCCCTAGTCTTGTGGTTTACCCTAAAATTATGTGGAAAAACTATTTTGGAGTTATTTTGTATAAATAGAGATCATAAGATCTCATTTCAAAACATAATTCTCCCACTTGGATAAGTATTGGACTGAAATTTTCTCTATATTTGGCTAGTTCTCTCTCTTTTGCACTTTTTCATGGCTATTTCTTGGATCATTGGTTGGTGAAAGTGTTGCGCTAGCCTTGGAAGGCTATTTTCTTGCTATTGTGGTGGTTTGTCTTATCTTTTTCCTTGAATTGGTAAGGTTTTTACATTGTTACTATCATTTTTTGTGCAAGTCAAGGTTATTTTCTAGAGCTAGGTGAGAAGTATAAGAGCATACACCCCCACCTTAGTCCCCATCAATTTATGATTACATGTTATTAGTTTAACAAGGGTTTGCTAAGAGAA
This sequence comes from Picea mariana, assembly GCA_032191745.1. Lineage (NCBI taxonomy): Eukaryota > Viridiplantae > Streptophyta > Pinopsida > Pinales > Pinaceae > Picea > Picea mariana. The sequence goes on along the minus strand of JASDQU010373776.1, from coordinate 54,262 downwards.
GTATAAGGGAATATACCCTCTTAACCTAAACCCTAGATAGAGATATTTGCCTTGGGGAGTAAGAGGATTTACACCCATAAGGAGGTAGTACGTCTAGCTCTTTCTTTGCTTGAATCCATTAATACAATTTTTTTAGGCACTAGTCATTTACTTGTTGCATTGGAGAAATAAATTTCTACCTTGGTAAATGTACAAATTTCAAGTTTTAAAGTTGTCTCTTTGGGAAAGTGTTCCTTGAGCCTTTGTCTCCCTTGCCTCATTGAGGCGTCCCCTTTCAACCAAAACTTCTTGTTGCTGTTACAAAACTAACCTACAGCCATTAGGGATGCATAAAACTAACTTTCTAATGCTTAATAACTCCTAAACTAACCCTAGGATTTAGCCCTAACTTTACCCTAACCCTTTACAAGGCCTAGCACACCTATTGGGCTAGTTAGAGGTTGTTTCTTGTGGTTGTTTTTTCTGCTGTTATGTTTGGTTTTATACATCCATAAGGCTGATAATATCACTGAAACAACCTTTTTTTTCATCCTTTCTTTTTGTGCTAAAGTTATTTCTTAATCATTGGTGTGCTGAGCTAGCTTTCACTAGTTTACCACTTGTATATTTTATCAAATGCTTAGCACTTTATATTGCAGCCTTTGATATATTTATTGAGATGATATATATAATTTATCTTTGCTTCAATTTGGGAAAACAATATTAACTTGCATTTCCAACTAACATATTACATTATATGCCTTGTTTTCCTTGTGTCTTGGGTAGGTATTCAAACATTGCAGGTCACTCAACTCATTTGGCAACCCTTGAACCTTCCCAAGACTCTTACAAAATATTTTCCCTCAATATAGAATTTACCTCTAGGAAAATCCACTTACACTTATCACTTCCCATCTCAATCCCCCCTAGGGTCACCGAGATTCCCCCCTTGAGGTGACTACTTCACCTCTAAAGTGGCGGGGACACCTGCCTAAGGTGATAGTGGGCAGGTTCCCTCCTAGTTGTCACTAGTTGGTGGTTGGATCGGGATTTTCCCAAGATAAAAATTTTGTGATAACATTTTTGTGTCATTTCTAGGGAGGATTTTGAATCCTCTTCATTCCCTAATGACGCTTTGGAAAGATTCCCTCTCAAAGAATCTATCCCTTAGTTTTCCTGGAAACTCCATTGAAGAACGTTCCCTTTTCAACCCTTGATAAGTTTCCCTTGAAGCTTGTCTCACAACTCCACCTTCCACATACCCTTTCCCTCTCTCCCCCTTTCCCTCCTTTTGGTGAGACTTGATCTCACCTGGAGACTCCATTGAGGTGTATTTTCAGTCAATGGAATTATGGCACCATGGGATGAACCCTCATCCAGGACTTGTAATGACTTGAAGATGGAATTTTTACAGATGGAAAAGGAAAAGGCTGGTAATAAATATTCTAAGGAAATGATGAATTACATAAGAGAGTTGTCTCCTCCCCTTGATGATGAAGAAGTGTTCAAAGAAAATCCATATGAATAAATTCATCAAGAAGAGAACCCGATGAGTGGTGACCCTTTCGAAGATCTTGATTAATATTTATTCCATGACCTCAGAAGTGAAGAAGTATGGGAGGAAACCTTGGATATTATATATCCTCTTGAAGAAAAGTGAGCAAAGAACTCTGCACTAAGGATCGAGCCTCTTATGATGAAGAGGAAATGGATGGGAATGTCCATAATAATAAAGAAGAGTTATGATAAAGCGCAACATATTTAGGCATCGTTGTCTTTGCTCCCGCTTGATGAAGGCAAGGTTTCCCAACCTTGCACTCCTCTTTGCACATGATGTTGAAGAAGTGATCAATCTTGATGATGGATAATTTGAAGATCTAGTTGAAGACGTCCATGCCTCTACTCCTCCTACACACGACGATGAAGAGATGGTCATTTTTAGTCATATTGATAGTCTTATGAAAGAACCCTTTGACATGGTTGATGAGCATATAGACATTTTTATACAGACTGGCAGATGCAGGTGGGATTTTGGTTGTCTCATTTTTTATCGAGACCCCATTTATGAAATTGAGGTTAGCCCTCAATAAAACGAGTTTGAGTTGTCATATTTAGAGTAATATTTTTCATGTTCTTAGGAGCTTGATGATGACATGATTACATATTTTTTCAAGTACTCTCATCCACCTTCATCCTCAATTGTGGAGGAATACCAAGACGTGGCCACCTCAGAGCGATCAGAGGCTCACCGTACAAAGAGGAGTTACTTTCATATTGAGTATTTCTACAAGGATTCAAAGATGAAGGGGGCACACTTTTCTCTTTCTATATCGGAGCATGCCCCTTATTTCACTTCCTCTTCTCAGGGAAATCATGAGGTCTTATTGGGACCTCTCATATCTTCTCAGTCTTCGGCAAGAAATGATCATGGATATGATCCTTAGTCTACATATGATATCCCCCTTCATATATGGATTAACCGAGTTTGTGGTTATCACTTCATGAAGGATTCCTTGGATGATCAGATTTGTGGATATTCTTTCCAGTAGGATTTACTCCCTCCCACCCATCTCTATGAGTTTTATTTTATGATCGATTATATGTGTATTTATACTCATGATTATTTTATGCTTGATTTATCTTTGTTGTATTACATGATTAAGAATAGGGGGATAATTTGATGAGATGATCAGTTGGTTGCACTGGTTGTATGACTTCACCTAACATCACCCATCACCTGATCTTCAAGGCCCCAAGGCCCTAGGTAAGTAGGTAGTTCATTTTTATTTCCTTTCATTTGCATCTTGATTGTTCATATTAGTTTATATGCATATCATATTTCATTTTTCTCTACTTGCATATTGATTTCATGCTTAGTTTATAAATTTTTGAAAACTTGTCAAAAATTTTCTTTTTTAGATTAGTTTTATTTTGGATTTTTATATATGGCTAAAGGGTGATAGAGTTGTTAGGATATTTAGACACTTAGGATTTAGATAAGATCTACCTGGTATAACATGTTGTTAGGTAAAAGTGTGTTTCTTTAGTATGCATTAGTATGCATTTGTAGTTAGGAAATCTGACGGTCATGATATGTTCTCGACATAGAGTGATCCGACAGTTCATATTCTCCTCAATCTTAACGACCATTGATCTGTGGCTTAACACACGATTGGTCCATGATATCTATTTAAAGAGCTTGGAGGGTCATTTTTTGATGATCGATTGTGAGAAACTCTCTTGTAAAATCTCTCTGTAATCTTTTTTCTTTTGCATTAATAAACTGGTCCAAGTGGTCCTGTTGGCTGGGGCTGTGGATGTTTCCCCATAGGGGTTTTACCACGTCAAAACATTGGTGTGTTGATATTTTATCTGGTTGTGTGAGGGGTTACTGAAGGTGTTCATCCTCTGTTGGAATAATTTTGTTGTCGAACATGGTATCAGAGCCTATTTGAAGACCCGCTCCTATTGTAGATTGAGATCGTGAAGCCGAGTTGCCTCATCTCCATTTTATTCCATTTTCGTACATTTCTGGGCTAATTGGACTGTTCCATTGTGTTTACAGTGCTTGTTTCAGTTAGGAACACTTTTTTTTCACTCAAAAAGGTTTTCGTTTTCCCAAGATATGACCATTTCAATCAGATCCGAAGGTATAAAGCCTTAATATGCCATTTTTAATTTTTTGCAGAGTATTATTTTGATTTTATATTATTTGTTTTTGGGTTGCTAATCTTTTAGATCTGCATATGTTCTTTTCCCCGTTCCCTATGCGATCTCGAAAAATCATAAACATATAGGAAAATGTGCATTTTACGGGTAAGCTGACTGAGATCTAACCCTTGCTGTCATCGAGAAGCGAACACGCTCTCCAAGGGCGTCTTCCACAACAACAACAACAACAAAAACAACAATCCTCTTGCTAAACAATACAATATGTTTTGCTAGACCATTTGGTTAAAATTTGCCTTATTAAGTAAGATGTCTTGAGTTCAAGTCTCTCCTTTTGTTACTTTTTTTGAAAAAGTTCATGCTCAATTGTAAGGTGTATTTCACTTCAAGTATAAAAGTGAATCACTATAAGTAGCTTTAATATTTTATTTTAGAGTTATTTATTTTGCATATAGATTTTGTTTCATAAAGTAACTTCATTGTAAAAGTGATCCCCACTTCTTTTTATAAAAGTGGGTCACTTCATAAAGCAACTTACACCACCACGTGGTCCTTTGGTTACTATTTATGTCTTTTTTTAAAATGGCATAACTTTCACATCCGAAGTTCGTTTTTAGTGCCATTTTTTTTTAAACCGACCAATTTTTTGAGATATTTCCATCTAGATCATCAGTTTCAATTTTTAAATCCATATTATCTACACATTTAATATGGATTCTTCCAATAATATTTTTCTCCAACACTAACTACTTCCAATGGAAATATCATATGGAGGATTTATTAAGAAGTAAAGGCTTGTACCATATTACCTTGGGAAAGGAAAAAAAACTCACTGATGATGATAAGAAAGTCAAATGGGATAATAGGAGTGATGAAGCATGTGGACTAATCGGAATGTTCATCTCTCCTGATTTAAGGTTCCACCTTAAAGAAATTGATGACCTCGATGAAGCTTGGGAAAAGATTGAATTTATGTTTGGTAAAATCAATATTATTCGAGAACAACAGTTAGAAAATCAAGTATTGAATTTAATTCCAAGTGAATTTTATTTCATTGGAGACTATCTATCTAAGTTTAAAACACTCAGAATTTTATGTGAAGAATGTGAGACAAAGATGGAGGAAGATCGTTTCATCTATCTTATTATTTCTAAGCTAGTTAGTGCATATTCTATGTTTGTATCTACCTTTTATGACGTGAGAGAGGCTCTAGGGAAAGATTATCAAAAACCCACTCTTGAGTCCTTTTGTGCTGCTTTGATTAGAGAGGAAGATAATCTTGTACAACTTGGACTGATCAACACTGCAGGTACCTCCAACAAATCCTTAGTCACCCAGAAGAAAGATAAACCCAAGAATTCCAAGAAGAAACATCCTCGCTACAACAAGAAGCAACATAAGGGTCTCAAACCCATTCAGACAACTTCAAATCTGAATGGTGACAAAAGAGAAAAATACAAAAATAAGAAGACTGACAGACATTGCAACTTTTGCAATAAATATGGTCATGATGAGTCTAAATGTTTCAAGAAGATGACAAATTTAGAAGCAGCAATGAAGAATCACAACATCAATATTGATTCTAATTCTTCTTCTTCTTCTCATGGACATGCACTTTCTGCTTCTGGTTTCTCCTTCAATACAACTTCTACTTCTTCTTTTGATCAGTGGCTTATTGATTCTGGAGCATCTTGTCATATGGCTAAGGATAAAGACATATTTTCTTCTCTAAATGAATGTAACACCAATAAAATATTTGTTGGTGATGATAGATCTCTTAGTATTGTGGGATCTGGAACAATTCATGTAGAAAATGGTCATTTCGATGATTTATTATGTGTTCCAAGTCTTTCTTGCAACCTTCTATCAATATATCAAATCAATCATTCAGGTGAAGGTAAAACCATAGAGTTTCACCTCACCAAGTTGTAATGAATTATCTAAAAGATCCTAAGCATGTTCTTGCAACTGGAATTGCTGATGATATTACCAGGTTGTACAAGTTTGACAACTTTGGGTCATCATCTTTTTCATCAATTT
>JASDQU010373776.1:23425-39900 GCA_032191745.1 Picea mariana | reverse complement strand
ATGATTTTAAACCAACACCTCCTCCCTTCCAGTATGGAGTCAATCTTACTGCCACTTGTACCTCTCTCGAAGTTGATGCCACCCTATACCATGAGTTAGTTGGTATCCTCTTATACTTGACTCATACCCAAACTAATATTTCCTTTGTTATTGGTCTTGTTTCCTGGTATATGCAAACACCCCATGAAATCCATTGGAAAGAAGCTAAAAGGATACTTCACTATGTCCATGGTATAGTTCAATTTGGGATACAATACAACTCAAGGGGGACTCCTTTATTGGTTGGTTTCACTGGTTCATATTGCGCCGACGACCCTGATGATCAGAAGTCTACTGCAGGTTATCTTTTCAGCCTTGGTTCAACTTCCGTCACTTGGGCCTGTAAGAAACAATAGGCTATTTCACTTTCTTCAAAAAAAGAAGAGTACCGAGCAGTAGTAAATGCAAGTCAGGAAGCCTTGTGGCTTCAACATATCCTTTTAGAGTTTGGATTCCAACAACAACATATGGCCAAACTTTGGTGAGACAATCAAAGTGTCATCAAGCTCGCCAAAGACCCATTTCAGATTCAATGTAACAAACACATCGAGCTACACATGCACTTCATCATAAATATTATTCATGATCAAGTTATTGAAGTGCGCTTTTTCCCTACAAAAGATCAAGTTGCAGACATTTTCCAAACTTTGATCTATATTAGGAGTCTAGGAAGTTGTCATCAAGGGGGGATCCAATGGTCACGATATGTTCTCGACATAGAGTGATCCGATGGTTCATATTCTCCTCGATATTAACGTCCATTGAGTCATGGATTAACACCCGATTGGTCCATGATCTCTATTTAAAGAACATGGAGGGTCATTTTCTGATGATCGATTGTGAGAAACTCTCTTGTAAAATCTCTCTGTAATATTTTTCTTTTGCATTAATAAACTGCTCCAAGTGGCCTCATTGGTTGGGGTCGTGGATGTTTCCCTGTAGGGGTTTTACTATGTCAAAACATCAGCATGTTGATCTTTGATCTGGTTGTGTGAGTGGTTACTGAAGGTGTTCATCCTCTGTTGGAATACTTGTGTTTTCGAACAAGTACCACCCTAGATGATCTAATTATTTTGTCTGCGTTTTGGCAGGCACATGTCTACCAGGAGATGCTATGGTTATCATGCAATCTATGATGATCACATGTCCCCAAGTAGGAGCCAAATGTTATCCCCATTTTGTGGGATAACTACGCACATTATGTATTGAGTTCCTTAGGTTGCAAATATGGAGTGCCAAGAGACTACATGACCAGAAATACCCATTTTCATAGATGGATACCCTTCTCACCACGAAAAAGGTCATGGATTTTCATATGGCATCCACCAAGCCAATTGTCTTCTGAGAGGAAATGGGCCTTTCTCCATGAGGTACAAGTCAGGTAATATGGTAACTGTCATTTCAATATTTGAGGCATTTGAGTATGTTGTATCTTAAACTGCTTTAGATTTCATGACATATGCTTGGACGTTATGCCTTTTTCCTTATTTCACCTTGGTGGTTGACATTGTTCCCTAGTAAGTGGTATTCCTTGGGAATGGGTTTGCTACTAGGAACTCACTTGAAGATCCATCGTACCATTCCTAACCATACTTACCACTTTTCATCACTTAAAACCCTATTTCCTTATCTCTTGGGATTTTAGGGTGTATTGACCCAAGAAGGGGTTGTCCCGCATTCTATGCGAATAATGGAATGAAGGCCAAGAGGGATTGGTGTTGGGTAAAAGATAAAATCCTATCTATAAACCTTCCATATTCTTCACCCATGGATCCCCCAAGAAAGTAATGAAACTCTTCTCTATAAGAAAAGGGGGATCCACAAGAATTATTATTATAAATGCTTAAAGGGCCAATTGGAGGATAAGAGGTCTCATCACGAGTCAGCCTATCATGATGATGGATATCTAGTAGTATGACAATACCATCATCTAGTCACCAAACTAGGGTAATGACTCTCAGTTGCATGGCTGAGAGAAAATGGGTCTCATCACGAGCCAATTTTCTCATTTCTGCTAGGTATTTGTGAGTGACACTATCATTATTTGGACACCATGCCAAGACAGTGGCCTTCAACTTGTCCTTAAATTATGAAAGAAACAAAGAAAGACAAAACAATGGTCTTGGAGAAAATTTCATTGCAAACAAAGGTGCCACACACCCTCTACAAAGGCACCCATGAATGGGACACTTCAACCCCTTGTATGCCATGAACCCCATGCCCATCGAGTCTTGAGCCTTAACCACTTCATCCAATTTACATGGATTAGAGAGGTATCTCTTGAAAACACTCCTTGACCTAGGGAAATATCTACCCAATATGACACCTCATCAACCCTCCCATATCCAAGCTTGACAAGTCATATAATGTCTTTGAGCACTTAATTGTTTGACAGGGTAATATTTGATGCATATGATTAGGTGGCTCATTTATAGACTTGATTTAATTATCATGATATTTTTACTTGAGATTCTTGGAGTGCATGCTTATTTGTCTTTGCAAGACCTAGTTGGTGGACAATTTTGGAGGAACAAGCTTAGCTTGGGCTTCCATGGGGCTTGAATCCCATAGATGGATGTCAAGGGCCTGCATGCCACATGAGAGAGATGAACCTTCGAAGGCCTAGAATATGACTTGAGAGACATAACCTATCCCTTGCATGCCAAACGTTTTTCCTAGGAGAGGCGAAACATCATCTTTAGGAGCATGATATCATGTAGGGGGGATAGAGTTGGTGGTGATATTACCACTCATTGAGACATGGATATTTGGAGGAGAATGAGACCTTGTCCATGAAGAAATGACTTGGATTATTGAAATGTGGCTTTTGGAAGCCTAACTACACTCCTTCAACACCAAAGACTTGCTCCTAGTGTCAAAACGTCCCCTAAAAGGGTGACATCATTTTAAGTTAGGGTTTCCTTTTGTGTAAAAGAAAAGAAAATTTTAAGTGAAATGTTTAATATTATTTGTGGAAAGGGGAGAGATTAGGGTTGTTGACCCCTAGTCTTGTGGTTTACCCTAAAATTACGTGGACAAAATATTTTGGAGACATCTTGTATAAATATAGATCTTAAGATCTCATTTCAAAACATAACTCTCCCACTTGGAGAAGTATTGGACTGAAATTTTATCTATATTTGGCTAGCTCTCTCTTTTGTGAACTTGTTTTTGGCTATTTATTGGATCATTGGTTGATGTAAGTGATGCACTATCCTTGGAAGGCTATTTTCTTGCTATTGTGGTGGTTTGTCTTAGATTTTTCCTTGAATTGGTAAGGTTTTTATATTGTTTCTATCATTTGTCATGCAATTCAAGGTTATTTTCTATATCTAGGTGGGAAGTATAAAGGCATACACCCCCACGTTAGTCTCCATCAATTTATGCTTACATATTATTGGTTTAACAAGGGTTTTCTAGGAGAAGTATAAGGGAATACACCCTCTTAGCCTAAACCCTAGCTAGAGACACTTTCCTTGGTAAGTAAGAGGATTTACACCCCCAAGGAGGTAATACCTCTAGATATTTCTTTCCTTGAACCCATTAACCCAATTTTTGAAGGAACTAGTCATTTCCTTGTTGCATTGGACAAATAAATTGTTTCCTTGGTAAATGTACAAATTTTTAGTTTTAAAGTTGTCTCTTTGGGAATGTGTTCCTTGATCCTTTGGCTCCCTTGCCTCATTGAGGGGTCCCCAACCAAAAAATATTTCTTCTATTACAAAAATAACCTACAACCATTAGGGTTGCAAAAAAATGACTTTCTAATGCTTAATAACTCCTAAACTAACCCTAGGATTTATCCCTAACTTTACCCTAACCCTCTACTAGGCCTAGCGCACCTATTGGAACAGTTAGAGGTGGTTTATTGTGGATGATTTTTATGATGTTATTCTTGGTTTTGTATATCCAAAAGACTGATAATATCAATGCAGCAATATTTTTCTTCAGCCTTGTTTTTTGTGCTAAAGTTATTGCTTAATCATTGGTGAGTTGAGCTAGCTTTCACTAGCTTACCTCTTGTCTATTTTGTCAAATGCTTAGCACATGAAGGCGAGGTTTCCCAACCTTTATCTCCTCTTTAACATGATGTTGAGGAAGTGATCAATATTGATGATGGATAATTTGAAGATCTAGTTGAAGACGTCCATGCCTCTACTCCTCCTGCACACGAAGACAAACAGATGGTAATTTTTAGTCATACTAATAGTCTTATGAAATAATCCTTCGACATGGTTGATGAACGTATAGAAATTTTTATATAGACTAGCTTACACATGTGGGATTTTAGTTGTCTCATTTTCGATATTGACCCCATGTACGACATTGAGGGCATCCCTCAAGAAAACGGGTTTGAGTTGTCATCTTCAGAGGAATACTTTTCATGTGCTTGGGAGCCTGATGATGCCATGATTACATATTTGTTTGAGGATTCTCAACCACCTTCATCCTCAATTGTGGAGGAATAATAGGACGTGGCCATATCAGAGTGATCAAAGGCTCACCCTACAAAGAGGAAGTACTTTCATATTGATGACTTCTACAAGGATTCGAAGATGAAGAGGGAATGCTTTTCTCTTTCTATACATGAGCTTGTCCTTTATCTCATTTCCTCTTCTCAGGGAAATCATGAGGTATTCTTTGGACCTCACATATCTTCTCAGTATTCGAGAAGTAGTGATCATGAATATGAACCTTAGTCTCCATATGATATCCCCCTTCAGATATGGATTGACCGAGTTTGTGGTTACTAATTCAGGTAGGCTTCCTTGGATGATCGAAGTTGTGGATGGTATTTCTAGCAGTATTTCCTCCCTCCCACCCACCTCCATGAGTTTTATTTCATGAACAATTATATGTGTACTTATAATCATGCTTATTATGTTCTTGATTTATCTTTATTGTATTACATGATTAAGCACAGGGAGAGATACTTTTATGAGATGCTCAACTCGTTGCACTGGTTGTATGACTTCACCCATCACCTAACTTTAGGGCCCCAAGGCCCCAGGTAAGCAGGTAGGCTATTTTGATTTCCTTGCATTTGCATTTTGATTGCTCATATTAGTTTAGATGCATCTCATATTTCATTTTTCTCTACTTGCACATTAATTTCATGCTTAGTTTAGAAAATTTTGAAAAAATGTCAAAATTTTTCTTTTCTAGATTTGTTTTATTTTGGATTTTTATATATGTCTGAAGGGTGATAGCACCACCCTAGATGCTCTGATGATTTTGTCTGATTTTTAGCAGGAATAGGTCTACTAGTGATCCAGATTATTTTCAGAATGAAATGAAATCAGAGATATTACAATGAAATACACACAAATATTTGCAGAAACAAAGAAATACATCAATACATGATTTCTATTACTGAAAGAAATGTACAAAGACTGTAAAAATATAGAGTGAATGAACTTGCTAGAATGGTGGCAGTTTATCTATGAGAAGTGATGTGATGGATACACTCATTCGAAAGAAGATCAATACAATGAGGCTCTGAAGTCCCTTTTATAATAAATATGAATGCTAAAACCCTATACATCCAAAAACCTAACCCTAGGAGATGAAGTGCCAAATGTCATGTGGGCTCTGTTGGTGTAAGTTAGTACATCAAATTCTCGGGGTTGTAACTTTTTCATATGATCTCCGTTTTAGGAGTGTGATATCTTGTTAGAAAGGTATTTTCAATAAATACACATTATGTCATCAAATTTTGACTTTTTCAATAGTTTGATTGTGGCAAACCCCAAAAATGTTGTTTAGGGCCTCAAAATGGCCCCGAAAGTACAATTAAATAGATGTGTCACTGTTACACAGAAATGTTTTGAAATAAAAATCATCAATATGAGCCAAGTGGAATTTGGAACAAGTGGATGGCCTCCAATATCCACCTCGATTAGTCCTCCCCCATTAGGAAGAAATGGTCTCCATTGCGTTGAGTTCTTGGGGAAGAGGGGAAAACATTTGCTGAATCTGAATATTGGTGAGATGTTTTCCTTGTTGGAGAATTTGCAATTCTTGGTTCGTGGAATGTTGTCACAAACCTGTTGATGGAAAGGTTGAATATGTTCTATCAACCTGTTGTATCTTGTCTTGATGAGGCATTGTGTAGGCACCATCGTAGGTGAAGAAGAAATATCTTCTTTCCCTTTTGCAATTTGATTTTGCTGGATAGAAGGTGTTGAGGCTGCAGTGGTTGTAGTGGCCTTCTATGCATCCTTTGAATAGAATGTGAAGAGGATGAATTTTTCAATATGAGATATTACCTTGCAGCACTGTTTAGGTGGAACAGTAGTTGGAACTATCTTTGGTATATTGTAGAGCTGACCCCCCAGAGTAATAATAACACTACGGGGTGGAGACTCATAAATGACATGACATTTTCACATATATGGTTGGCCCAAAATAACATCACATACATAAAGAGGGGAAACATCTCACACTACCTCATCCTTGAAGGGATGGATGCCATAGGAAACGTGACACTACTGGCTAACATGAAGATCTCATCCTTGGTGAAGCCACGTGATGTTGTGAGGATGCGGATGTGGTGTTGTCGACCACCACAACTGTTTGACGACCTCAGCTGAGATGAGGTTCTTATGGATTCCAATATCAATAATGAAATGCAATGGGTTCCCTTTCACCCACATCAGTGAATGGAAGAGGCGATGCCCCTCTTCATGATCTATTGGTTCTTCTGGTTGAATTGTTGTGGTTGCGACGCTGGAAGTGGGGTATGTGTCGATGATATGCCTTTTTTCATTATTTTCTGGATTAGATTTCGAATTAGGGTTTATCTCCTTGGCATTGATCTCAACCACCAATGATTTTTTTGAGAAACATTCATCAATTTTGTGCTAGGGGATTTTGTGGAAGTCGCACCACTTACCCGTGTCATTCTTCATCTTTCCCTTACCCTTTTTTTCCTGTGTCTTGGAATGGTTGTCAGGAGGATATTGGTTAAGTTTGTCTTTATTATTCTTTGGTTATTGCGAATTTTCAGACTTGAACTCCCATTTGTTCTGGTGCCTAAATTTCTTCTCGATTTTGAGAACACATAGATAGGCAACTCCTAGTGATGCGATGTTTAGGAAATCCATTTTGGTTTGGATGTATCTATATAGAGCCCCACGATATTTTAGAACTAGATGTTACTCAAAGTCTTTGATACCTAACTTGGTGTGCAAGGTATAGAAAGTATTTGTGAACTCTGACATTGTTTGACCCCTCTCTTGTTGGAGTGTGGTCCATCTCATGTACTGGTCTTCATAGTTATCAATGGGGTAATATTGTTCCTTGACCGCATCCACAAAAAAATCCCAAGTGGGATCGACCCCATATATTCTAGATTCCTTTGTGGAACGTTTCTCCTAGTAAGTTTCCCACCAATGTTTGACATGGGGGAGAGCCTTGAGGAGTGCGAAGGTGATATTTTCCATGTCAAAAAAGTTGTGAGCAAAGAAATAACCTTCTAGCAGATTTAACCATTTTTCTAGGGCATATACATCTATCTGACCTTCAAATATGGGAATATCAAAATTAACTTGTACCTTTAAGGGAGAGGTTCCTTCAAAGTGGCTTCTTGATGAAGATGCGCATGTTGCTATCCACTGGCATTGAATGATGTGTGAAAATTTCTCCATCATTTCGTCCTTCGGTTGTGTGAGAGCTTGCTCAAGCAAAAAGTTAATAGAATATTCTTCTCTGTTGTGTTTATTTTATTCCACCATGGAGGGTTTCGTGGGCGTGCGAGAGATATTTTCCTCAAGAGAGACAAGCTCAAGTCCCAAATTTCTATACTCGGATCTCATTGGAGACATGCACTGAAAAACGATCAAGAGTAGCCTACTCTGATACCACTGATCCATATTATTTTTAGAATGAAATGAAAGTAGATATATTACAATGAAATAAACGCAAATACTTCTAGAAACTAAGAAATACAACAATACATGATTTCTATTAATGAAAGAAATGTACAGAGACTGTAAAACTACAAAGTGAATGAACTCACTAGAATGATGGCAACTTATCTCTAATAAGAGATAGACAACTAAAATAATTCACAAGAAGATCAATACAATGAGGATCTGAAGGCATTTTTATAATAAACATGAATTCCAAAACCCTAGACATCCAAAAAACTAACCCTAGGAGATGAAGTGCCAAAATTCATGTGGGCCCCGTTGGGGTAAGTTAGTAAATCAACTTCCCGAGGTCGTAACTTTTTCATACAATCTCCATTTTAGGTGTGTGATAGCCTATTGGAAAGGTATTTTCATTAACTACACATTATTCCATCAAAATTTGAATTATCAATAGTTTGAGTGTGAATATCCAAAAAAATGTTGTTGAGGGCCTCAAAATGGCCTCAAAAGTACAGAAAGATGCACTGACAAGAAAACTTCCAAAATAATCCAACTGGAATAGGTGGGCGACCACCAATATCCACCTGGATGTTGGATAGGGATTCAATATAGAGGGCCTCAAAACGACCCAAGAAGTACATAAATATGTACTCACATGAAAAATGCCAAAATAAACCAGTTGGAATAGGTGGGCAACCACCAATATCCACCTGGATGTTGTGTAGGGATTCAAGAAAATCCCAAAAGTGTAGAACCCACAATTACAAAGAGATTTCATTGTTATAGATAAACATGTTGAACTAAAAATTGTCAATATGAGCCAAGTGGAATTTAGAACAGGTGGGTGGCCACCAATATCCACCAGGATCAACCAGGAGATGTTGTTGTTCTCATGAACTCTACAGCAAGCACATGTCCCCAAGTAGTAGCAAAAAATTATCTCCTTTTTTTGGGATAACTAAGGAGATTATGTCTTGATGCCCTCAAGTTACATATATGGATTTATGAGAGAGTACATGACCAACAATATCCATTTGCGCAGATTTAAACCCTTCTCACCACCATAGAGGTCTTATATTTTTGGATGGAATCCACCACATTGGCTAACTTCTGAGAGGCAATGGGCCTTGCTCCATGATGTAAAAGTCAGGTAATATGGTAAGTGTCATTTCAATATTTGAGGCATTTTAGTATGTTGCATCTTATACTGCTTTAGATTTCATGACATATGCTTGGACATTATGCCTTTTTCCCTGTTTCACCTTGGTGGTTTACATTGTGGCCTATTAAGTGGTATTCCTTGGGAATGGGTTTGATACTAGGAACTCCCTTGAAGAGCCATCATATCGTTCCTGACCACACTTACCACTTTTCATAACTTAAACCCGTTTTTTCCTTATCTCTTGGTATTTTAGGGTGTATTGACCCAAGAAGGGGTTATCCCTCATTCTATGGGAAGAAGGGATTGAAGGCCCAGATGGATTGTTGTTGGGTAAAAAATAAAATCCTATATATAAACCTTCCAAATGCTTCACCCAAGGATCCCCCAAGAAATAAATGAAACACTTATCTATAAGAAAAGGGGGACCCAAAAGAATAATGATTATGAATGCTTAAAGGGCATGTTGGAGGATAGGAGGTCTCGCCATGAGCTAACCTATCATGATCGTGGATATCTAGTGGTATGAAATTACCATCATCTGGTCACCAAACCAAGGTAATGGCTCTCAGTTGCATGGTTGAGAGAAAGGGGGTCTCATCAAGATCCAACCTTTTCATTTCTGCTAGGTGTTTGTGAGTGGCACTATCATTATATGGACACCACGCTAGGACAATGGACTTCTACTTGTCCTTAAATTATGAAAGAAGCAAATAATGGAAAAACGATGGGCTTGGAAAAATTGCATTGCAAACAAAGCTGCCACACACCCTCTATAAAAGTACCCATGAATGAGACACTACAACCCCTTGTATGTCATGAACCTGATGCCCATTGAGTCTTTATTCTTAACCACTTCATTCACTTTACATGGATTAGAGAGGGATATCTTGGAAACACTCGTTGACCTAGGGAAAGATCTACCCAATAGGACACCTTGTCAATGCTCCCATTTCCAATATTGACAAGTCACATAATTTCTTGAGAACTGAATTGTTTGATAGGGTAATATTTTATGAACATTATTAGGTGGCTCATTTATTGACTTTATTTACTTATCATGATATTTTGACTTGAGATCCTTGAAGGGCATGCTTATTTGTCTTTGCAGGACCTAGTTGGTGGACACTTTTGGAGGAAGAAGCCAGCTAACTTGGGCTTCCATGGGGCTTGAATCCCATAGGTGGATGTTAGGGGACAACATTTTGGATGAGAGAGATGAACCTTGGAGGCCTAGAATATGACTTGAGAGACATAACCTATCCCCTGTAGGCCAAACGTTTTTCCTAGGAGAGGAAAAAAGTCATCTTTAGGAGCATGGCATCATCTAGGGGGATAGAGTTTGGTGCTGAGGTTACCACTGATTGACACATGGATGTTTTGAGGAGGATGTGACCTTAGCCATGAATAAATGACTTGGATGGCTGACATGTGGCTTTGGAAATTCTAACTATACTCCTCCAACACCAACAACTTTCTCCTAGTGTGAAAATGTCCCCTAAAAGGGTGATGTCACCTTAAGTTAGGGTTTCCTTTTGTGTAAAAGTAAATTTTAAGTGTAATGTTTAATATTATTTGTGTAAAGGGGAAATATTAGGGTTCTTGACCCCTAGTATTGTGGTTTACCCTAAAATTATGTGGACAAACTATTTTGGAGACATTTTGTATAAATAGAGATCATAAGATCTCATTTCAAAACATAATTGTCCCACTTGGATAAGTATTGCACTGGATTTTTTTCTATATTTGGCTGGTTCTCTCTCATGTGCACTTTTTCATGGCTATTTCTTGGATCATTGGTTGCTTGGAACTGATGTGCTATCCTTGGAAGGATATTTTCTTTCTATTGTAGTGGTTTATTTTATCTTTTTCCTTGAATTGGTAAGGTTTTTACATTGTTGCTATCATTTGTTGTGAAAGCCAAGGTTATTTTCTAGATATAGGTCGGTAGTATAAGGGAATACACCCCCACCTTAGTCTCCATTAATTTATGCTTACATGTTATTGGTTTAACAAGGGTTTTCTAAGATAATTATAAGGGCATACACCCTCTTAGCATAAAACCTAGATAGAGATACTTTCCTTGGGGAGTACGAGGATTTACACCCCCAAGGAGGTAGTACCTCTATCTATTTATTTTATTGACTCCATTAACCCAATTTTTGAAGGCACTAGTCATTTACTTGTTGCAATGGAGAAATAAATTGCTTCCTTGGTAAACGTACAAATTTCAAGTTTTAAAGTTGTCTCTTTGGGAAAGTGTTCCTTGAGCCTTTGGCTCCCTTGCATCATTGAGGCATCCCCATTCAACCAAAATGTCTTTCTTATGTTATAAAAATAACCTACAACCATTAGGGTTGCATAAAACTGACTTTCTGACGCTTAATAACTCCTAAACTAAGCCTAGGATTTAGCCCTAACTTTACCCTAACCCTCTACTAGGCCTAGCACACCTATTGGGCTAGTTAGAGGCGGTTTCTTGTGGGTGATTTTTTTTCTGTTATGATCGGTTTTATACAGCCATAAGGATGATAATATCACTACAGAAATTGTTTGTTTGAGCCTTTCTTTTTGTGCTAAAGTTATTGCTTAATCATTGGTGAGTTGAGCTAGCTTTCACTATCTTACCTTTTGTCTATTTTATCAAATTCTTAACACTTTATATTGCAGCCTTTGATATCTTTATTGAGATGATATATATAATTTATATTTTCTATAATTAGGGACACAAATCTTTACTTGATTTTACAACTAACATGTTACATTATATGCCTTGTTTTCCTTGTGTCTTGGGCAAGTATTAACACTTGGAAGGTCACTCAACTCATTTGGCAACTCTTGAACCTTCCCAAGACTCTTACAAAAGATTTTCCCTCCATATAGAATTGACCTATAGGGACATCCACTTACACTTATCAATTTCTGTCTCAATCCCCCCTAGGGTCATGGGATTCCCCCCTTGAGGTGACTACTTAACCTCTAAATGGATAGGGACATTTGTCTAAGGTGATAGTGGGTAGGTGCCCTCCTAGTAGTAAGAAATTGGTGGTTGGGTCAGAATTTTTCCAACGTAAAACTTGTGCGATAACATTTGGTGTCGTTGTTGAGGACAATTTTGAATCCTCTTCGTTCCCTAATGACACTTTGGAAATATTCCCTCCCAAATCCTCTATCCCTTAGCTTGCCTGGAAACTCCATTGAAGAATGTTCCCTTTTCCACCCTTGATAAGTTTCCCTTGAATCTTGTTTGGTGACTCCACCTTCCACGTACCCTTTCCCTATTTCCTCGTTTCCCTCTTTTTGGTGAGACTTGATCTCACCTGGCGAATCCATTGAGGTGTATTTTCAGTCATTTGAATTATGGTACCATGGGATGAACCCTCATCCATAAATTTTCATGACTCAAAGATGGAATTTTTATAGAAGGAAAAGGAAAAGGCTGCTAATAAAGTTGCTAAGGAAATGATGAATTGCATAAGAGAGTTGTTTCCTCCCCTTGACTATGAAGAAGTGATTGAAGAAAAGACACATGAACAAAGTCATCAAGAAGAGAACATGATGAGTGATGAACCTTTTGAATATATTGATGATGCTTTATTCCATGAACTCAGAAGTGAAGAAGTAGTGGAGGAAACCTTGAATATGATATATCCTCTTGAAGAAAAGTGAGCAAAGAAATATGCACTAATGATCAATCCTCTTATGATGTAAAGTCAATAGATGGGCATGTCCATAAGAAGAAAGAAGAGTTATGATAAAGCGCAACATATTGAGGAACCACTATCTTTTCTATTGCTTGATGAAGGTGAGGTTTTCCAACCTTTCTCCCATCTTTCACTGATCAAGATGGATATTGATGGCCACCCACCTTTTCTAACTGGCTCAAAACCGTTTTCTGACAATTTTGGCAATTTACTATTTTTAGCAGTTTTAACTTCTGGGGCCATTTTGAGGGCCTACATGAAGGTTTTTCAGGATTGAGCTCCTCAATGATAGTTAAAGGCATTATAGATCCCCCAAAATGAATCTCCTCGATGATAACTTTCCAACAGGCTATCACATGCCTAAAACAGAGATCATATACAAAAGTTACGACCCCGGGAAGTTGATGTACTAACTTACCCAAACAGGGCCCAGATGACTTTTGGCGCTTCATCTCCTAGGGTTAGGTTTTTGGATGTCTAGGGTTTTTGGAATTATTTCTTATTGTAAAAATGCCTTCAGAGCCTCATTTTAACCTTCTTCTTGCAAATGTGCACTGTCGTCACATCTCTTCTCAAAGATAAGCCGCCACCATTCCAACAAGCTTGTTTCTGCTACATTTTATAGTTTCAGCTTATTTCATTATTGAATAGAAAACCAGTTTTACTGTATCTCTGTTATTTTTCATTAAGCACCTGTTAATAATCTATATTCATTTTTTTCTTCTCATAAAATCCAGATCAATGGTATCAAAGAGGTCTTCTCCTTGTCGTCTTAATGCATGTCCCCAATGAGGTCAGAGTACAAAGAGTTGGGTCTCGAGCTTGTTTCTCTTGAGGACAGAAGCTCTTGCATGCCCAAGAGACTTCCCATGGTAGGAGAAAATAAAGATGATGGGATAGGAGATCCTTTCAAACTATTGATTGAGGAAGCCCTCACGCAATAGAGGAATGAGATGATGGATAGTTTTGTGCAAATCCTTCGACGACTACCAACAGGCGATGCATATTCTTCGAATGGAGGCACCGCCCCCTTCAAGGTAAAAATAAACTTCGATATTCCTATATTTGAAGGTCAGATAGACACAAATGTTGTAGACAAGTGGTTGAATCTACTAGAAGGGTATTTTTCTTTCCATAACTTTTCAAATAGAGAAAATATTAGTTTTGCACTCCTCAAAGCTGTTCCCCATGTCAAAGATTGGTGGGAAACTTTCTGTGAGCAAAAGGAAACAGAGGAAACCTCATTATTTTCAGTCATGACCACCTGAGAATCCTTTAAGGATGCTATTAAGGAACAATACTACCCTGTCAGAAGTTATGATGACCTGTATACCAAATGGACCACACTGCGGCAAGAAAGAGACCAAGTAGTTCCAGATTTCACAAATATCTTCCATACCTTGCGCACCAAGTTGGGTATCAAAGATTCAGAGTGAAATCCAGTGCTCAAGTATTGTGGTGCTCTGCATAGATACATCCAGACCGAAATGGAATTTCTGGACATCTCATCCTTGGGCGCGACCTACCAATATGTCGTCAAAATCGAGCAGAAGCTAAAACAAAAGACGCAAAAATTTGGGCCTCGGAACCCCTCACAAAAAAATCTAGGAAAGGGCGGCACCAACCCACCGAACAAAGGACAGAGCAAAGATGGACAATATCAGAACAACTGTTCCAAGTTGCAAGCAAAGAAGGACACTGGAAAGACAAAGAAAGATACTAGGAAGTGGTGCGACTTTCGTAAGAGCCCTTGGCATAACACTACTGACTTCTGCTCAAAGTAGTCACTGGTGGCTGAAGTGAAAGCCTCTGAATTAAATGAAAATTCTGACTCTGAGCCAGAAATAGAAAGGGGAAGACAGATCATTGACGTGGAACCCAGTGCCACTATTGCTACCACCAAGCTCCAGCCTGGTGAACCAGAAAAGCCAGAAGAAGGAGAGCACCTCTTCCATTCATAGATGTGGGTAAAAGGCACCCTGTTGCACTTCATCATTGATAGTGGTAGCCAGAAGAACCTCATCTTGGCAGAGGTCGTCAAGCATCTGGCCCTACCAATAATGCCGCACCCACAACCCTACACCATTGGATGGCTTTGCCAAGGAAGCAATCTCCGCGTCAACCAACAATGTCGACTATCGTACGACATCAAGCCCTTCAAAGATGAGGTATTGTGTGATGTTTCTCCTCTTGAAGTATGTGATGTTCTTTTGGGCCAACCTTATTTATGGAAATGTCATGTTGTTTATGATTCTAGGCTTCATAGTGTTATTATTACTTTGAACATGAAATTGTACAGGATACCCGAGGCAGTCCCACCTGGTGCTATTTCTTTGATCTCTGCTAAGCAATGCAGGAAGGTCATCTCTCAGATGGGGAAGTTTGTCTTCTTTGTGATTCACTCTCATAATAAGTAAAAGATCACAACCACATCCATCGTCTCTACGGCTGACCTCTCCACACAACAGAAGAAAGTAGATAAGGTCGTGGAAGAATACTCGGATATCTTCTCCTCACCTACAGGGGTACCTCTACACTGCCAGGTCAAGCACCCCATCGATATAACACCCAACGCACCACTACCCAATGGGCCAGTCTATCATCACTCTTTGTTAGAGAATGAGAAAATTAAGTGACTGATCCAAGAACTGCCCCAGATCATCACCTTTTGGGAGCCCAATATTGCTGGTACAGAAGAAAGATGGAACCTAATGACTCTGTATTGATTAGCGAGCTCTAAATAAAATCACAGTCAGAAATTGGTACCTAATTCCTCGAATCGATGACCTCCTTGATCAACTCATGGGGGCCAAATACTTCAGTAAGATTGATATGAAGTCTGGCTACCACCAGGTCCCGATAGAACAGACAGACGTATGGAAGACTGCCTTCAAGTCAAAGGAATGCCTTTTTGAATGGTTGGTCATGCCCTTTGGTTTGAAAAATGCTCCAACCACTTTCATGAGGATGATGGATGATATCCTGCGATCATTCACCAATACTTTTGTAGTGGTGTATCTGGATGACATTCTAATTTACAACAAGACTTGGGCCGAACACTTGTAGCATATTCAACAGGTTTTGCACACCCTGCAGAAGCACAAGATATACGCCAACTTGGAAAAATTATCCTTCGGCATGGACAGGGTCCATTATCTGGGCTACATCATTGATAAACATGGTGTACATGTGGATCCAACCAATATCCAAGTCATCTGTGACTGGCCAGCCCCAACAACACTCACTGAGCTTCAGAGCTTCAGAGCTTCTTGGGCCTTGCCAATTTCTACCACAAGTTCGCATTGGGATTCTCCCATATTGCATGGGCCCTCAGCCAAATAAATAGGGGTGGTGGTAAGGAGAAATTTGTGTGGGGCTGGTCCCAACAACAAGCATTCGATGATTTGAAGCAGCGCTTGTGCTCAGCCCCAATAATTTCACTACCAGACCTACAACATCCCTTTGAGATCGATACAGATGCTTCAGACTATGCTGTGGGCACTGTTCTCACTCAACATGATCACCCCTTGGCCTATCATAGTGAGACACTGTTAGATACTATCCGTAAGTACCCTACTTACGAAAAAGAAATGTACTCCATTGTGCAAGCATGCTTTCAGTGGAGACATTACATTCTTGGGAAGGAGACAATCATCCACACTGATCATAAGCCACTGTAGTTCATGTAGACATAGGGAA
>JASDQU010373775.1:38097-51328 GCA_032191745.1 Picea mariana | reverse complement strand
AAATGTTATTTTATTTTTAACTTTGAGAAATAACTTAAATAAATCTCTATCACTTTTGAATTAAAACTTTCGTAATTACTTTTATAACCCTTTTGAAATTTAATATAATACTTCAACTTTTATAATACCCTTGATATACATATATAAAAAATTTGATTTAAGGTTTTGGTACCTTCAATTGTTCCTCGATTTGGCATAATTTATTGTGCCTTTTGTTTATGTTTTAGTTTATTATTTGCTTGGTTGCACCCCTTCCTTATTAGTTTCTGCTGAAGGCGTAGAGGGACTATAGCAATCGATAAATCATTGATTGCATATTACTTTGTCCTTTGACCTGGAATATTTGCACAATACCTATTGTTGGAGCTATGGAAATAAAAGCATATATTTTTATATAATAAAAAATAACATATATTTACTGATCTGATTGGATAAGAGATTGGAGGTCTTATTGCCAGCTTCACTATTCCCAATGTTATATATGTTCGCATATCCAAAGTATTTGATCATATATGGTCTTTTTTTAATAATATATTTTGTTGTGCATCTGTCGATGGTGGATTAATGCTAGCATTAATTCGAATGTTTGGTTTAGCATTTTATGCTAGGTAAATTTATGTCAATGTTAGATATGGTGGCGTATCCAAAGTTTGGCTTTCCAAAACATTATGTGGTGTTCGAACTATTCTTACAAAAAAATATAATTTTTCTTTTTGGGATACGTTAGAGTCCTGCCACATTGAATTTTTTTCTTAAATGTTTATAGTGCATTTCTGACAGACTTAAATGTTTACCTAACAGGCTTGGTAGTGTTGAATGGTTACTTAATAGGCTTGTTACAAGACATTTTTTCTGTTTTTAAAATTTTTATGCTCCAGCGACGTTGTTGGTTCGGTGGTCCATGCTTTCTTTTTGCATGCCACTGATTTCTTATTTTCATGTTGTCGTTGTTCTTGCTTGCCTGTTCGTGTTGTTGCAGTTTGGACGTTTCGGTTTCTGCAATCATGATTGGAACAACATCGTTCTTGGTGGGGTGGTTGCGGCTTGCTTCTTTCTTGGTTGTATGCTATTTATTGTTGCTTGATTCGACTTTGCAGGGTACCGGTCCTGCAGCTACAGTTGGGCCTGTTATCGCACAGTTTGTAGCTAGGTCAAAAGGCTAAAGGATAGAGGTCAAACTGGCATAACAAGAACCTTCCCCACCCAATGTCACCTCAATGGGAAGGTTCTTTCTATTTAGGGAGGTTAACCCAAGGGAGATGTCCCCGGTAACTTGGGGTTTTGAAGAGGTTGAAGTATAAAGGACAAGGCAAAAGTTCCTCCTCATAGATTACCACCAAGGTCAGAAAGTTCGGCTAATCAGCCAATAAAGAAGTGTATGCCCAAATGAGAACACCTGCACGAAACAAGATAATAGCAAATAATATATGCAAGCTATAATTCAGTGGGTTAGTACTTCATGTGACTATATGACAATAATATATAAACAATGTGAAACAACAGATATTAATGAGATGAACGTTTTGTCAATATAGCAATGGAGAAGTATCAATTCATCAATAACTACTGAGATGATGTAATCACCAATGTATCTAACCAATCTTTATTCAATAAATGCTTTCAATCATCATATAATTGCTTATCATCAAAAGTTGCTGCGTCAAGATGGAATAACCAAGTGTGACGTCAGCCTAGTTAGGGTTTCAAAGTTTAAAGTTTTGAGAGTTGGTTTGAGCACTATCACTTCAACGTTGTGTGTCTAAGATCAGTGGCTAAGGGTAGATGGATTCATTTAAGGAGAGGATGCAAAGTTGAAGGAATAGTAGGCTAAAGACAAGAGGGAAGGTTTCTAGAGTGCTGCAATGGCAGGGCCCTAGAATAAAATACTAGGGGAAAGAGGCTCACTCTAGTGTTGCTTAAGCAAGGCCTCGCGCTCTTTCCTCCTTCTTTAGGTCAAAATTGGAAAAATGGCTAGCATATGAGAAGAGTTAAAACAAGAGGATCAGGTGAGGGAGAGTGTTGCAATGGAAAGGCTCTATCACTAAAACCCTAGAAGATGGATGACCCTAGGTGTAGATAACCTAGGCTTGGGACGTCACCTCCTTCTTAACCTTTAAAAATCAAAGCTAGCTTAAGGGAAGAAGTGGGAAGAGTGTAGCAAAGGTTAGGCTCTTTCTTCCTTCTTCAATGGCTGAAAATTTCTCTCTAAGGGGACATGAAACAAGGACCTACTTGTGTGCTTGTCACCTAGGGTTTTAAAATCAAAAAATTTATAAGTAAATGCAAGAATATAAATCTACAACCATTCAATTAAGAAGTTTTGCAAGAAAAACACTTACATATCATGATGAAAAGCATATGCAAACCCTAGTTGTAAACCTTCCTTCAAGAGAAATGCCAAACATGCCAAGAAAATCCTTCCATCAACAAGTGCGCCTCACTTTAAAAGACCAAATACCCAAATAGGGTGCAAAAATCAGACCTCACAAGAGAGTGAGTTGTGTGTTATGTTCAAATGAGGGAAAAACATCCTCAATATATAGTGTATCATTACCTATAATTAAAATTAGGTCATTAAAAATAGCCGACAAGGCTTCAAACCAAAATCATACTGTTTTTACATTAAATGCTAAGTAAAAGACATAAACGAACAAAAAGTGAGACGTCAAGACCCTTTGAGGGAGACGTTAGGCCCCTTTGGGGCTAGTCTAGCATCCAAAGTCAGACGTTAGCCCTTTTCGGGCTCTTCCAAGCTGCCACACGTGCCAACCATCCTGTCAAATTTCCACACTCTCAAGGTGATGTCAATGGCTCCTGGGTGATGTCCTGGCCATCAAAAGGAAAACGTTCCATCTGAAGTGGGTCAACCCCCCTGGGCTGGGCTCAGCCAAAGTGTCCTGGGTGGAACATCCTTCTTCTTCTCATGTGCAAAGGCTCGACCAATTACTGTCCTGTCTCTGCCCCTGATGGGGTCCCAACAACCATATGATGGGCTCTTTATCCCCATGGAGGTCTGAACTAATCATCTCCCCATGTGTACCGGTCCAACTGGTACCTGTCCATCGGGCATGGTCCTGCACATCAAAAACTTCGCCCTCCATGGGCTTATTAGTCACAAGGATCATAGCAATTTCAATCACGTTTCATCATTAATTTTATCAAATACATGCATAAAACCCCTGATATATCATTCAATAGCTCAAAGATATTACAATGACCTACAATACAAAGCCGAAGAAAAAGACAAAATACTCTAATGGGCTAGCATCCATAAGAAAAGGAAAGTCTCCAGAGGGTATCATCCAAGCCATGTAAAATGAGGTGATGTGGTCAAGGGATGTCCAGACATACGGGTAGAGTGAAAGGCATGGGTGTACGATATTACCTGTGGGTGCCTTTGTAGAAGGCGAGCTATACCTGTCATGAATGCAATTCTTTCCAAGCCCTTTATTCTTTCTTTTATTTATTGATTTTTCTTATTTATTTTATTTCAAGGTCTAACTAGAGGAAACTGCCTTGGCGTGGTGACCAGAGCTGACAGTGTTACCCACAAATACTTTCACAGAGATGATAAGGCTAGCTTGTGATGAGACCCCCTTTCCCTTGGCCATGCAACCAAAGGTCACTGCCCTGGCGTGGTAACCAGATAATGGCAATGTCATACTACTAAGTACCCATGAACATAATAGGCTGGCTCATGATGAGACCCCCTATCCTCTTAGCTAGTTCTTGTTTTGTTATTTTTCCTTGGATCCCTCTTATTTCTTGTTGAGAGGCTTTTTATTGCCTTCTTGGGGATCCCTGGGCGAGACATCTCTAGGTTTCATTTTATGGCTTTTAACTTTTACCAACTGCTTTTACCTTCTTGGCCTTTAGCCCCTTCTTCCCAGGAGATAAGGTGTAACCCCAAAAATAGATCATCCTAATGCCCAAACTAGGGGAATGGGGCAGATGAGTGGGAGATAAGATGTAAATGTGATGATCTGATGGGAGCGGACAATGGCCCTTCAGAAATCCCCCTGGTGGAAAACCAAAACCTATGGGTACAAGCTTGCTAGGATACCTTGTCAATCCCCCCAACCATGGTCAAGTGGGTTAATGTAAGATCCAAGCAGTCGTCAGAAATAAAAGGAGTTTGATGCATATATCTAAAGGTCATAATGATAAAAAATGACACATACCATGATACCTGGACCAATTACCTCATGGAGCAAGAGTCTTCTCTAATACAAGTCCAAGCCGAAGGTGATGGATGCTGCTGCTGCTGACAAGACAAGTCTGATGAAAGAGAAGAAAGATGGGCCCTCTAGGGCCATGCTCAGGTCAATCCTGCTCTTGGTACTCCATGTCTAGGACCTGTGGGCCTCGAGACATGATCTCCTAGTTATCCCTAGAAATCGGGGATAACAGGGCCTTTTAATACTTCTTAGCCGAGTTCTTCTTTGGTGCTTTTTCTTGTTTGGCTAGGGTTTGCAAATATTGGGATGCTGCATCTACGGTTGGATCTTTCGTCGCATTTTGTTTTGCACTGCAGTTTGCATAGAATACTATTAAGATAAAATAACAGACTAAAGAATTGCAGGTGGTGTAAATTGCATCTGTTATGCATTGAAGCAAAGTTTGTTGGCCTCAAAATATATTTCATGGATGCCGATGATTTTTACATGGATTTTGTGTTGTTATGGTTTTATAGTTATGACAATGGCTTTTGTTGTGTGGGAGATATAGTTGTTCTCTCCCTTTTACTTTCCTGTTGTAAACTATGTTTGACTTTAGTTTTTCACGTTTATGTGGTCATTCCAAGTGACCGCCGTTCTATTGCATAGTTGGCCACTTTTATGGATGTGGCTTCGCGAATAGGTTCTATTGGACTATGACAGGTTGTGTTTGATCTATACATTAGCTTTCTCAAATTAGTTTTCTTTAAAAGAATCTTGGGCATAAGAGAATGCAATTTATGAAATTATAGGTTTCCTAGACCGTGGAGCCGTCATCCCACACTCAACCATTTTTTGCATCTTGGGTTGATGGGGTAGACGGCTGAAAATTGACAATCAAAGAGTTCCGCCATATAGAAATTGAGAATCGGTCAGCAGAGAGAGTTTCGCAATCATTCCAACCGACCGTAGTTGGGTTCCATACTTAGCCAGTATTATCGACGCGCCTTCGCGGATAGGTTGTATCGAACTATGGTGTATACATTAGCATTTCTGAATTAGTTTTCTTTAACAGTAGGGCTCCTGGACAGAAAACATTAAAGTTTATCAAATTATAGGTTTCCTGGACAACATAGATTAAACATAGGAAATATGTAATTTTATAGAGTAGATATATACAGCCTGCACGGAGCCGTCATCCCATACTTAATCAGTTTTTGCATCGCGTGTTGTCAGGGTAGGCGGATGAAAATTGACAATCGGAGACTTCGGTGATATAGGAATTGACAATCGGAATTGCAGACTATTTGAATTTGAAGGCCGTCATGTCTAAAAAAGTTAACATTGTCGAAATAGTTTACTTTACGTGCATTTTACATACCTTGGTGGACAAAAAAGGCAAAAAAAAATAGTGAGCATTTCTTGGATCATGGGTTCTTGGGATGGCGGGCTCTAGGTTTGGTCCTTGTTGTTCCGTGTCCTACAAAAAACATGGACAATTCCGCGATATACAAAATGAAAATCGGGCTTGCTTGTGCACTATTTGAATTTCAAGGGCTCTAGGTTCGGTCCCTGTTGTTCCGTGTCCTACAAATAGCACGAACAGTTCTGCGATATACAAAATGCAAATCGGGCTTGCGCACTATTTGAATTTCAAGGGCTCCTGCAAAAAACTATCATTCTCGAATTACTTTTCTTTGCGTATGTTTTACATATGGTCATGAACAAAAACAAAACAATAGTAGTAACGTCTGTTACATAGGGCTCCATCCCCACTACCTTCTGCGCTTCCCAATACACATTAAATATGCTTTGAAAAGTTAGAACCTAGCAGATAGGTTCGAAAAGATGGGCTTTAATAACTGGAAAGCTCGAGGACATCTCTAATTAAAATGAATAGACAGGCAAATATTATGGGATCTGGTAATTTGTTTTTGCTTGCATTTTAAATTTGCGAAATTATTATTATTATTTTTTTTCCTTCTATAGTTTTAGTTTTGTTCAAAGCTTCAACATAGTTCACGAGCGTGTCGGTGATAGAGACCTTCATGTCATGTCCCTCTTTAATATTGTGCATTTCAAAATGATGGGATTTAATAAGTGGAGGACATCTCCCATTAAAATGAATATACAAATGAATATTATGGGATCTGGTAATTTGTTTTTGCCTGCATTTTGAATTTGCAAAATACTTTTTATTTTATTTTTTGCTTGTGCAGTTTTATTTTTCTTAAAAGCTTCGGCAAAGTTCACGAACGTGTCAGCCACAGAGGCCTTGACGTCATTTCCCTCTTTAATATTGTGCATATCTTAGATGTCAGATTTCAGAATCTGCTCAGATATGAGAATTTTAATACGTGATGGTGGTCACTATTGAGCGTACATATTCAAAAAGATTGGCATTAATAAGTAAAAATATCAAGAACATCTGGCATTAAAATGAATCAACACAAAATCTACGGTAGAAAATCCAACGTTGATTTTAAATACTTATTGCCATTGCTCTTTATGATCAAAGAGTTGCGCTTTAGGGTGCCTTCGTTCTAATGTTCCTGGTCATGCACATGTAAGACAACTTAGAGATGCGATGGATGAGCAGATGAAAGAATAGAGCCTGCTTTTATGTGACGTGAGATTTGAGTAAAAACAAAACTTTGTTATACAAAGAGAAACTCAGAGAGGATGAAAAAAATAGAACAAGTATGTTCTGGTTGGTGTTCTCCCTATGTTCGATGCTTTGGTTCGTTGAAAATGATGGCTGGAGATTTGTTGGTTGAACTTCTTTGTTTTATTGCTGGGAATTGTAATGGATTTTGAGGTCAGGTGCAAAATAGTTCTTTGTTTAAGTATATATATTCTTCCAACAACACAGTTTTGGCAAGTGTATCAAGTTATACAGATTGCACAAGTATTTGTCTACCTAGGAGGCGGGTAGCAGAAACTGTATGGGTGGATAAAATGACATGTTATCACTGCAAAATTTTATATTTCATAGTATGGTGACCTAGATGTGGGTCTGGTAACTGAATTGATAGAAAGCTATGTTCTTTGTGAAAGTTTGTTCGGTTTCCTCTGGATGTAGCTGCAGACTCTACATATTTTGTGTCACCTCTGAACATTCCAGACCTTTTTGTGGGCCGCCATATCTCCATAGCTATGAAGAAAGATATATTCTGATGCCATCGACAGCATTTGATGCACTTGCCACACCTGTTCTGGTGCATTCTGCAACATTTGATGCACTTGCCACACCTCTACTGCCCGAAGAAGTTATGTACCTCAACATAGTTGCTTTTTGCATCTGGGTTGGACGTTCCTTCCAATTTACTGAAATAAAGAAAAGAAGTTCCACATACAAATCCTTAGGAAGGATTCTCACCTAAACACATGATTGAATATAGGGAGAATACTAGTCAGTACGTACTTGAATTATTTTCCGCTTCTTTAGCTGTTGTGACATAGAATGATTCCTTCCACTTTGAAATCGGCCCGAATGGCATTTGTAAGTTGTCTCGGATGTCAAGGGTCAGGAACATTGCAAGCAAATCACCTTAAACCCCAACTTTTCGATAGTAGAGGGAAATTAATACTTGACAAAGAATGGAATGTTGAATAAACATGCATTGCAAGTAGGCCATACCTGGAAGAGAGAAGATATTCAAAAAAGTGGGATAGATATACTTGGCAGCATCGGTTAAGTACAAAACTGTGAAGAAGCTTCATCAATATACATATTTTAAATTGGTTGATGACAGGAAAAATCGCAATCATTGTCGAAAATAGCCTCGGCTATATTTTGTAACCCACCTTATTTGAATATAGAATAATTTCAGTTTATTTTTTAACAGTATTTTCCAATTTCTAGTATTTGTTTTAATTGTATTTTCTACCTTCTTCCCCTGTGTGGTTAAACATGAAACATAAGGTTTTGTTTCTGCTTCCCAGTACTTCAATCTAAATAAAACCTGCCCTGTTCTTTGTTTACATTTTACATGTAAGAATAATATTTCATAGGCCATACTTATGTGGTGGCGACCCTGTATTTAAAGAAAGAAATTGGAGGACCCGTGCTGCTCCCATTCTTTGGGTTCCGTGGATAGAATTAATAATGAGTAACGACAAGGCAGCTGAACTGTTGACACAATGTTCCTGTGAAGTTTGTTGGATATATTGCAGGTTCTTCTATTTGATAATATCCGTGCATATACACTAATATCAGTAGTATTGGAATAAATACAAAAAAAATTCCTCTTCGGCAAAGCTTAGGCAATTATGTTTGGGTTTGTGGTATTCAAAAACTATGTCCATTGTTCAGTCATATACATCTTCCAGCCTAAGAACTTCCGTAATCTGCAATTTATGCTTTAATTACTTAAAAGTCACACCAAATTTTGATTGCATTTAATTTAATTTAGATATTGATGTTTATGAAGAGCCGACATTTGCTGATCTAATTGCAATGAATACAAGATGAATATATGATAAGGAGTTTATGTCGTTGAGACCACAATGCAAATTCATGTTTCTTGTTGCACTATGTACATGTTGCAGTCAAAATTTTTGAGGTTCCAGCGAAATTTGCAAGCCGAGAAGCAACTTGCAGATTGGGAGATCACTTGCATTTGAAACAACCAATCCATTAAAATACATTGCTATGAATACTATTAAGATAAATATGAAAACTTTGTTCATTGATAGATGCTAGTATGAAAAATATTGAAATAGATATCATAACTTTGTCTTGGCCAATACTTGCCCAGTTATCTGGGCACYAGGCCCCGGGTTCRCGGTACCCAAMACCTATGTCCCCTGTTTCATCATATACATGTTGCAGTGAAACAACGTCAGTGATTTGTTCCTTTCCATACTTGGCCAATTTTATGCCCGCCACTGCGGGGTCAACACTTGTGAACCCAGCTGCCTATCGTTCTGCAATATACATCTTGCACTGAAAAGATCCGTGATCTACATTTTCACCGTGGGTTCCTCATACACATTGACTTCATTCAAAGTATCTGTTGCTTCTTTCCATCCCTAGCAACTTCGCATCCTTCCTGATATACATCAACAATGCTCTTACTAGTGACAAGTGGAGAAAGTTGTACGAAAGATACCTCCATCATATGCAATTCATGCTTTAACATCTTCATCTATATCCTTTCACGACGGATCTGACCGAGAGTTGTTCCTTTCCATACTTAGCCAATTTTATGCCCACCGCTGCGGGGCCAGCGCTTGTGAACCTGTTGTTCTTCTGCGAGATACTTAACGCTGCAGGGTCAACGCTTGCGAACCCAACTGCTTATCGTTTCGCAATATACATCTTGTACTAAAAAGATCCATGATCTACAATTTCACTGCGGGTTCCTTGTACACATTGACTTCGTTCAAAGTATCTATTGCTGCTTTCCATCCCTAGCAACTTCGCATCCTTCCTGATATACATCAACAATGCTCTTACTAGTGACAAGTGGAGAAAGTGGTATGAAAGATACCTCCATCATCTGCAATTCATGCTTTAACATCTTCATCTATATCCTCGCACGACGGATCCGATCAATCGTTGTTCCTTTCCATACTTAGCCAATTTTATGCCCACCGCCGCGGGGCCAGCGCTTGGGAGCCTTGATGTTCTTCTGCGAGATACTTAGTTATTTTTCCATTCTCTTGTTCCCATATATTATCTACAATTCCACTGCCAACACCTCCGTCCTTTTTCCCTTATTTTCTTCCCATGTATTATGGGACTATAAAATATGGACATGATATTCTATAAAGCACGCACAAATTCCACATTCCATACCTTGCGACATTTTCGATCGCGGGTTCTTGGGCGGGCAGGCAAGCTAAAAAAATGGTGCTCCATTGTTACATAGCCTACAAATAGCACCCATAATTCCATGATATACAAATTGACAAGCGAATATGCGGATTCGATGAATCCACATTTCACTTCTATTGTTCCCTGTCCTCCAAACAACACTCCCAGTTCCACGATATAGAAATTGACAAACGGAATGCAGAAACGACTGAGTGCAGATTGCCATTGTTTATGGATGCCAATCCCTGTGAAGTATCTAACAGTATCTAAAAATTTATTTAGAATACTAAATTAGCACTTATTAGTGACAACTGGACATAGAGGTACAAAACAGTTGGAATTGCAGTCTCTGCAATATATAAATTGACTACCGGACATCATCCGCTCTTCCATCTTATAGATTATGCATTCAAATGTTTGGAGCAATACAATTAGAAGGTCCGGGCCTCGCCTCCATTGTGGATACCTTCTCAGCCTGTTTTGGATCCTCCTTTTGGCAGGTTCATGAAATATGCAGATCCAGTGTTGGCGGGTTGGCATATCTTTATTTCCATCTATACAATCAGACGACAAATCCGACCAACCACTGTTGCTTTTGATACTTGGCCAATTTTATGTCCACGGTTGCCGCGTTGGGACCAATTTCAGTTCCATCTATATCCTCGCATGGAGAATTGAACTGGCAACTATTCCTTTTCATACCTACCGACATTTCTGATCAGGGGTTCTCGGGTGGGCGGGCTCAAAATTGGCCCTCCATTGTTGCGTGTGTTACAAATAGCACCCAAAATTCTGTGGCATACAAATTGAGAAGTGGAGCTGCGGACTGGCTGACTCGAAATTGCACTTCTATTGTTCCATGTCCTCCAAATAGTCCTTCAAGTTCCGCGATATACAAATTCACACACAGAATGCAAGGCTGGCGGGGTGGAGATTGCCATTGTTTATGGATACTAATCCCTATGAAGTATTTAACAGAATCTAAAATATTATTTTCAATACTAAATTACCTCTTAGTACTGACAAATGGACACAGGTGCGGGTCCGACATCATCCGCTCTTCCGACATCATCCACTCTTCCATGTTACAAATTATGCATTCAAATTATTTACTCCAGTTCTCCACAATATACAAATTGACTACCGAGTTCACATCTTGTATTGAAAATTTCCCTGATCTACAATTCCACCGCCGACTCCTTTCTCCTTTTTCCCTTTTCTTCTTCCCCTATATTATGGCTCTCATTATCTCCATGTATATAATCACACCTTAGGCAATTTTATGTCCATGGTTGTTGGGTTGGCAATCTACAATTCTATCGCGTGCTTCTCGAACTTGCAAGATTCATTGTACCACGGTTGACAAATGTGCTTCCTAATATACATTTGCTATGATCTTACTAATGACTCTTACAAGTGACAACTGCACACAACAATACGAAATAGTTCGCATCCATCCATTCGCAACATAGAAATTGACTACCAGGTTCTGACATTGTCCCTTCTTCCATGTTACAGATTGTGCATTCAAATGTTCCGAATAATACAATTTGACCATCCGAACCTCTGACCCTATTTTGGATCCTCTTGTTCACGGATTCACAAAATCTCAAATTCTTAGTCAGTGTTTCAGATTAACGCATTTGAAGTCTGCTGCTTCTTCTTCCCTGATATGCATATTGCACTCAAAATTTCAGTGATTTACATTTCCACCGCGGACTCATTGGTCATTTTTCCCTTTTCTTCTTCCCTTGTATTATTTCTTTTTGGTTATATACATAGTCGCCTTTCTATAAACACGTGTTCCAGCTTTGGCGGGTTGAGATATCTTTATATCCATCTATATAATAACACAAATCCTCCGACCGACCGCTATTGCTCTCCATACTTAGCCAATTTTATCACCATGGTTGACGGTTTATGCATATTGCAATCAAAAAGTTCTGAGACATACAATTTGACCCTGGTGCCCTCACCTTCAACAGTTGTACCTTGCAACCCTATTTTGCAGCGGTTTTTTTCCCTTGCTCGCGACCTCCGTACTTTCTTTCTATGCAATTAGAAACCTTTTATGCTAATAGGTCACCATGCAGGAACCGTCAACATTGTCATTAATGGGAAAAAAACTCGAGGAGATATCCCATTATTACACATTAAACCAAGATGTGCGGAAACTTATTTTGTCCCTTTCGATTGGTCATCTCCAACACGCGTCATCATGTTGGGCTGGACAAGAAATTTGCAATGCTTAATCGCTCATTGCAATATCCACCATGTTCGCATTTCTATATATGAAATTAGTAGTGTTTAATGTTAACAATGCATCATGCAACAACCATCCAGATTTCCATTAATCAATGAAAGTCTCGAGGACATCTCCCATTCACACGCTTTCGACCAAAATTTGTGAAAGGTTATATTAGCCCTTCCAACCTTTCATTTCATTCATCGTCTGGAACAAATAAATGTCTTTGTAGACCTATGACAGCGGGTCGACAACAGTTTTGTGGAGATACAATAAATATGTTCGCAGAAGAGGACCAAAGGTTCCAGTGGTCCAGGGCATACATTTACTATTCATCTCGTTTCGCCCAGAACAAAGTGATTTGGACCTCCAGAATCGCTCGTGCAGGCTGCGTCCCTAAGGTTTTTGACTGTAAGGAGGTGGTCTCTTCATGCGCCAAAAAATATATTCTAGGCCAAACAATTATTCCACTGCGCGACCATTCTCCTGTTTCTTTGTCACCTCAGCTCTTTTGCGAGATGTTGAAATTGCTGAAACCAACATAACGTTCAGAGGACAAGACTGCAAGTAGTTTCTAGAAAAACATCATAACGGGTTGGACATATTAGCCGACTTCCTCGAAGAGTCGACAACAATTCCTGAAGATATCACAAGGCTGCAGGTAAGTTCCTTTAGAAATCCATTAAGGAAAATTGCTTGGTTGTTTACAAGAATAACGGGACATGCATCGACTGTAGAAATTTCGATACAAATTAATGTATTCCTATGATTCTCTTGATCTAGCAATTTCCGCCACTTGTTAAATACATAATCGCTTCTACTATTATTATTGCGGAAGCAATTAAACCATGATCACAACCACAATGCACAAAGTGAAATATCAATAACACACAACACAAAAGTTTTACCGGGAAAGCGTAAGGCTAAAAACCCCACTATCATATATTATGTATATCATGAATCATGAAACAATCTCATACAAAACTCCAATCCAAGAGCTCTTAGTAC
>JASDQU010373774.1:34601-72029 GCA_032191745.1 Picea mariana | reverse complement strand
AGATGTTTATTTTAAATGATGTTTGTTAGATGTGTGTGATGAAGATGTTAGACAATGCTTGTGTTTTGTTAGATGTGATCACAATGATGATCCCCTGTTAGATTATTAGATTGGTGTGCTAGCTAATTAATGTCGTTTATATGTGCTAGAGGTATATATAATTAATTAGATGATGTTAGTGAATTTAAATGTGTAATTTAGATTATGTTTATGTTTGTTAGATGGTTAACATTATGATGTTTATTTTTATTAAATGATCTTTATTATAGATTATGTATTGGTGAACTTATATCAAAATTGTATATATGAAACATAAAGACTTAATTTAAATAAAAAAATGCAGATATATTTTTATAAATTATGGTTGAAACTATAATTGTAAAATTACCATAAACATTTTTCTATTGCATAGATAGTTCATATATATTCATTCTAACTAAATTCTTTTTCAAAAAAACAAACTAAATATGAATAAATGTTATTTTCCTTTGTACTAATTTTTTTTTTTTAATAGACTCTTTTACACTAAAAATTGTTATTATAAAAAGTTATGATCTCCAATGATAAGCATTCTATTAGCCCTAAAATTTTATGGATGCAAATTAATATTCCTATTGTTATTTTTGTCATTATTTTGTAAGTTGATTCCTATCAAATTTTAAATTACTTCATTAATTGTTGTTTACTCAACATTCGAAACATAATTTTAGAAATATTTCCAAAATCAATGATAAAAATATGTAAACTAACAAACACTTTAGTTAAAAACCAAATTATCACAAAATCATGTTAGAAATTTAATTTTTAAATTATAAACCACATTATTTGTTAAATACCTTACTTTTGAATCTACAAAATACATGAAAATAAACTCAATTTTTGAATCATCATGTTAACATATCATCAAAAAGGTTGTATTATTAAACATGCATATCAACCATATTATTACTTCTAATATCAACATAGATTATAAGGATAAATAATAAACTATATAAATTAAAATATTACCATTCAATATCTAAACATGTTGCCAACTATAAAAATATTATATGCCGTTGCATATATATATAATTTAAAAAATCAATTAAATAATTCATGCATGGTTTAAAATATTCACAACTCAAATGCTCAAGCAAGGAATTACAATGCAAATCTTAAAATTATTTCCCTAAGAGATATAAGGATCAAAGTCATATCACTAACAAAAGTGCTTTGTACAAGTGCTTGAGTGTTTCCAAGGGTAAGAGGATTGTTAATAAATGGATAAATGTCACCTTTTATACACATCAAAATTCTAAGTACATCATTGTTACTATGCTCTTTTTTAAGTCTCAATGCTTCTATAACATGTTGGTAAAGGGTCAAACATCTAACATCTTGAGGCCTTTTTGAACATGCATATAATAATTCCTAAAATTTTATATAAT
This sequence comes from Picea mariana, assembly GCA_032191745.1. Lineage (NCBI taxonomy): Eukaryota > Viridiplantae > Streptophyta > Pinopsida > Pinales > Pinaceae > Picea > Picea mariana. The sequence continues at coordinate 70,602 of JASDQU010373774.1, read as the reverse complement.
TAAACATGCAGCGACATATAAATATGTTCAAATAACAATATAAATTCTATTTCAATCAATTGTTCCATGGAATCACAAATAATTTGAAAGACAAACACATTAGGCATCAAAATGATTGTTAACCAACTAAAATTGTTCAAACATTTGTTATAATTAACTTAACATTTCCTCTGTCAGAAGATGAATAAAAAACAATATAATTAGCGAAATAAAGATAACAAAAAGATACAACAATAGTATTAATGATGAAATAACACATGTACATATCACTCTTTGTTGTCATCGCCCTCATTATCTTCCTCGCTTGGCATGATAACATTGTTGTTCTTAAAAATATGTTTTGATCTAGGGTCGTGTCTTAATATGAACCACTAATCCCTATCCAACACATATGGGTAAAAGAACACTTGGTTGCAGTGTTTTAAGAAAACATAAGGTTCCTTAGCCTCATCCCACATCTTTCTAGAGTTGATACATATCAGTCCATTATCGCAATATTCCTTACATTATTCTAATCAAATGTGTCCCACCACTTGCACCTAAAAATAACACATTGGAAAGAAGAAAAGTCCACTCGAATCATCTCTTGTATGTTTCCAACATAACCTAGCATCCCCTGTATTAGGTTTTGATCACGTGGCTAGCACGACTAGATTGGTTGAACTCAACTTCCACTCTGCATTCATGTGTCATGCATCCATCATTGACATCCTCTGTGTGAAAATGATTTCCATATGCCCACATAGATGGGAACAAATGCACCTATAAAAAAGTGAAAAAAATAACAATGTCATGTGTCTAATAAGTCGACTAATAAAATATAAAATATAGATGTTACAATTCTAAGGTGCATTATGAAGTTAAAACTGTACACAAAGAGATTATTATCGAGTTTTTTCACCCAAACCCTATGTTTAGTGCATCCTCTTCAGCACGCCGGTAATGACCGGATGCACCATATTTCTCTCTAACTTGGTCAACAACCCAACTGCTAGGGCATATCATTGGCATATTTTATTTTAAATGACCAGGATAAGGCATGCTTCTACCATTAAACCATCCAAATCCTTTCATTTCACCGTCCCATTTCCTCCTCTTATGCTAGTACAGTGCGACCCATGACCATGTTGCCTCTGAATTGTAAAGAATTAATTTTTTGATGACATCATTTTCCGAATTCATTGATGTATATATATATATATATATATATATATGAAATCAAACCGACATATAGTACATATCATATCAAAATATACATTATGAAATTCAGTGTGAATAGTTATTTTGTAGAAATTTGACAAACGATAAGTCACTTACTCTTTATCAAGCACCTTTTTCCATTTGTTTGGAGAAACTCCTCTTATCTTTTGTCTTCATCCCTTTTGTCATCCCAAATTACTGCACTTGGTGTGTTGTCTATCTGCTTGTTGTACTCACTGGCACAATAGAAAGACTCATATGATATGTACCCCTCTGCCATGGACCCCTCCGGTTTTTTCCTTTGTTGAACAAATCCTTTCAATTTCTTCATTTACCTCTCTAAGAAGAACATTCAACGACATGAGACCACTCCGACTAATCCAACCTCATCTACTAGGTGAATTGGAAGATGAACTACAAGTCCATCAAACTCGTCAGTAGTTCCTTCTCAAACATACAAACAATCTCAGCTATCTCTTGACGCCACCATGGAATGCTAGCCATATGAATCTCCTTTGATGTGATCCAACATACAAATGCAAATAATTTAGATATGGCATGTTGTAGGTCTTGGGGGAAGTCATGGTTCACACACCCACACACGAGAAAAAGATAATGACACTAAAAAGTAAACACATACAAAATTAATTGTGTTTTATCCCATGGCATGAATTTATAAAACACATACTAAAATCATGTTTTTTCCATACATACTCTTAGAAGGTTCAAATGGTCATGTGATTTTAACCTTGAAAAATGGTCTTCCACAGTGAAGTTGCGTTGTAGTGAAGACCCATATAAATAAGACACCTTCACACCCAATATAACTTCCTTTTCCAAAGATCAAATTTCTTCAATATCCATGAGACATCACCTTGATTCAAAGACCAAGAGGGACGGCCAACCTCTCCTCTACTTTCTTTTCTTGTCTAATATTTCTTTTTACTTTTTGAAGAAATAAGATCTCTCCTAACAACCAATGTGTCACTTTCTTTTGATGATATGTGCCTCCATAAAGAAGATGAAACATTTTTAAATATATGCATGGGATCTAGTAAGTGGGAAATCTTAAGATGCTCCCAATATGAGATCTCATAAAAGACAGATTTCATTTTCATCCCAATGAGAAATTTCTCAACATAGGTGTTGAAGAATTATGGATCATCAAACATAGGCTCCCCATTTGAATTGAACATTTGTGTAATCTCCTTCTCCTTCTCTCTCTCATATGCTCTAAGCCATTTTGTTGGTGTCATTATTGCGGGCCTTTGGGTTCTCTTTGGTTTACCATTGAAAGAAGATGTTTCTCTTCTGTAAGGGTGTTGTTCTAGGAGGAATAACCTGGAGTAGTCGTACACTAGCTTTCATAGGTGGTTGGACCACCTAGCCTTCAAAGAAGGTCCACAACAATTACATCCATGATATCCTTTTGTTACAAGACCTGTGAAATTATTAATTTATATAGATCATGTTACTATTGAAGATTAGAACAATCGAAACGAATCAGATATGCCAAAAAATATTGTTACGTATATAAACAAATCAATAAATATGTAATTTACCATAACAAACTATTAAACATGTATAATCATGTGTGGTGTAAGCACATATTCCATACAATGTAAGACTTCTCTCTGTTGTGATGGGTCTTGATACATCATATACATGTATCCCTTCCCATAATTCCTTCAATTCATTTACCAATGGTTGTAGGTAGAAATCCATATTCTTCACTTGTGTTCTACCAAGGACTATAAGAGCCAACATAAGATGTTCATTCTTCACGTACAACCATGGGGGGGTATTTCTATTGATCACTACTACAAGCCAAATATAATTGTTGGTGTATTGGGGGGAATATAGGTTGATGCCATCCATGGCTATGTTGAGTCATAGATTTCGTACTTCATCCTTGAATGTTTTGGGCCATGTATCCTCTATATGCTTCATGGCTATTGAATTTTTTGGGATTCACAATACTCCTAACTCACTTTTCTACAAGGCATGCCATGCTTGCAACATAGCTAATTCTTTGCAAAGAAAGAGCCTTTGAATCCTTTGGATTATAGGCATATGCCTCAATATATTATGAGGAGGACCATGTGATTTACCCTTTTTATTTGATTTATGATATCTATCATGCCCACATTTCGAACATATCTATTTTTCTGCATATTCTCCTCTATATAGAATATAATCATTCAGACATGCATGATGCGATATGTACTCAACACCCAATATTTTCAACATCTGCTTTTCCTTTTTGCAACTACCGGGAAATACATTATCACTCGAAAGAACCTTATATTTGAATAACCTGCAATTAGTGGGCAATAAAAATGTACAATGTCATTTAAAGTTCATAAAATCGATCATTTTTAATGTTGATTGTGTGATAATATTTCTCAAATTATAAGGGACTTAATGATGGTCAATTACCTCAATATTGTCAAGAAACATGCATTTGACATGCCAAACTTTTCTTTCAAGTTGTACAGTAACATTGTTGTCCCCAACTGGGTAGACTTTGACCGGCTAGGTACAAAGAGAGGGGTGGTGGAAGTAGATTTCAATCTTTCGAATAAGGTATTAGTGATATGAGCATCATCCCCTTGTTCATCGTTCTGGAATGCATCTAACAAAATTGTCTCCATGGCAATTGTATCCCATAAATAATCATGATCCATACCAACCTCTATTTCATTGACTCCATTGTCAACTTGTGAAGAAATACTATTGTTGTAGTCATTCCTAATTGGTGAATCTGGACGTAGTGGGAATTGAATAGGTGGTTGATTCAACCATTCTTGGTATGCTTCCTCTCTGAGATTGTGCTCTTATTACAACCTTCTCTGACATTGTAGTGGGGTGAAATGGAAGATGATAGGTAGGTCGCTCATCATCATAATCCTAATTTCAAAAAAACTTGAACATTAGTACATCGATGATATTAGTAAGCACAATGCAATTTGTTTGTTCAAATCACATTATACCCAACATTAATTATTATCATCATTGACCCAGGATTGCGGCTGAAAGATGGAATGTTACTATTGACAACATAAAGTGATTATCCATTTTCATCTACCAACTGCTTGTGGTATGTTTCTCCTAATAAGAGATTCCAACGCTTTTGAATTTGTGGAATATTATCTGCATTTGAACTCGATTCTGAATCAGGATCTTGCAAATTTGGATACATTTTTATTTAGATTGACAAGGATAAAAAATAAATAAAAAACTAATTAGATAATCGAAATATAAATAAAATCTAAACTTACTCGAGATGGAAAGGGAGAACTCTGTGATGGAATTTGAGCAATATGGAACGAGCTAGAATTTAAAGAATTGGTCATTTGATATTATAATATTTTCTCCCTACACTTGAGAAAAATCAACAATAAAGTTTTAAGAATAGGGCGACTTTAAGCAGAAAATGTATACTATGGAGTACTACAAGTCATGTGGATGCATCATAAAAGATAATTTAAGATGAATATACTATTTTTTGTGAAAAATAAGAATTCAAATAACTTTGAAAGCATAGCGGTGCACTTATTTAAACAATATGCATCCGTGCATATATAACAATATAAAGCATCGGGGCGTTTATTTATGAGTCGCATTGGTTCATAAATAAATAAAAAAGAATTATCTCATATCGATGCTCCAAAACTTTTAAGCGCACGGTGCGTCATATAAAAAAAATGCACCGATGTGTTATATTAATAGACACACTGAGGTTGTCCCCAAGGTGTAGGACAATCGGTGACAAAGTGTGTTGTTAAGGCACTCTGTGATGTTAAGTCACATGTTTGAAACCTGCAGGGAAAAAAAATCCAACCATGTTAATGGTTGGTGTGGCTCAGGTCGGGTGCGATCCCTAGGTGATTTTTGCGGCTTAGATGCCCCTGAGCTATAGTTTCTCAAGCCACAAGCTAGTCCCACAGGTCACAAACAAACTAGCAAACAAAAAAAAATAGACACACTGAGGTTTCAAAAAACTTTTAAAAAAACGTGACTTTGTTTTTTTACAACTAAAAAATGAGTGGGAATTTAAAATCTAATTTCATAAAGTCATTTAAATAGTAAAAATCTATTCATTGTTTCATTATTTTACCAAAATTTACAATGGAAAGATTTGCAAGAGAGCGATACTGGAGAGCATTGTGGAGCAGCAAAATACTTTGGAACAAAAGGATTATTTAGAAGATCAGAATTTGAAGGTTATGTGATTCATTTAAAACCCTTTTCATAAAATCTTTCCTGGGTATTAAGTTATTCAATATTTTATTATTTTTCCAAAATTTACATGGGAGAGATTTGCAAGAGAGACATATAGGGGAGAACTGTGGAACAACAGATCAATACTTTGGAACATGAGACTTATTCAAAATATCAGAGTTTGAATGGTATTGTGATTCATTCAAAACTCTTTTGGAGCAACACAATTATTCAGAAAAACAAAATTTGAAGGGTTTTGTGACTCACTCAAAACCCTGCATAGTACAAATTTTAAATTTTACTGTTGATTTTAATAATAATTGCTTTTACAATTTGTATCTCTATTTAGATTTAATTAAAATTTAAAAAACAAAAATGAATAAAATAAAACTCATACTTACCTTAAACCCTTTCTTCTTCTTACTTATGTGACTGCAAAATTTTACCTTAGGGTTTAACTCCCTCTATCACTTCATAATTAAATCTTTTCATTTTAGGCATTTTAGATTTAATGGGTTTATGTTTCCATATAAAAGGCGTTTGACATGTGATACATCAGATCCAAACCCTCTCGGCCCTGTCATGTTTTTTTAAAAAGTGGTTTCAGGTAATTGTTGCACCTAATTGAATCTAACACACTGGTGTGCTTTCATATAAAACACACTGGTAATGTTGCAACATAATTTTAAAAATTCGTTCATCGATGTGTAATTTCATTCATTCACAATATTTTTTTTTTACTATTGGAACGATGTTGATAATGATACATATCACACCATTGTAATTTATAGTTTTTTAAAAATCCATTTTTGATGTCGGTGTGTTTCATATATGGAACACACTGGTGCTTTTATATTATGAAAGCGTACTAGAAACGTTTTTTTTGCAGAAAGTTATGTGATTTATTTATAAAATATATTTAATAGCTTGTGTACTGAATGGTACATGATATATATTGATAAAAAAATGTGTGAGAGTAGTTCAAGTAACCAAAATTATGATCGACACAATGATAACACATCCAAAAAGGCAAAAAAGACAAGTTCTTTGTAAATTCTATACAAAATTAATATGTTGAAAAGACAAGTTGTTTGTAAATTCTATACAAATTAATATGTTTGAACTATATGTAAGTTTAACTAATATGTATTGGTTAGTTTGTGTCCTGCAGCAGCATAAAATGAGGAAGCTCAATAAGATTCTTTGTGATCTAAGTGCAGACGAGCGTAAAAGCTTAATGGAAAAACTGCAAAAGGAAGAATCAGGTGAATGAAAAAAATTTGTTCAATATGACTTCTTTTTTGAATTTTCATTAATAATATACTTAAAATTATTAGATAGCATGTTTCAAACAATCTGTTAATTCACATATGTTTAATGTTCTACAAGGACCAACAATGAAGGAACAAAATAGCGTCCTATGAAAATAAAAATTATAGAAGATCTAAATGATGATGAATTGGTTCTTAGTTCATCTCGAGTGTTGTTGGAGGATAATGAAAGGGAGAATTTTTTTTACAAAACTATGAGGGATATAGTGGAACAAACGTATAGATGTACTTTCTGTTAGGCAGCGGAAGCAAAACATAGCATAAAATTGAGAACATCAAACCAAATGTAACACAACAACAATCACACAATTGACACAGTGATTTATGTGGAAACCCAATGCGGGAAAAAAACACAGGGCAATGATAGTTGGTATTATTATTATTCAAGGGAGAATTACAATAGCCAGCACAAGCATACAACCATCCTCTCCTCACGGACACACTATACTCCATAGTATTGTGTCTTTCTCACACACTCTACTACACATTGTACTTTCACCTCTATGGGTATGCTCGTATGAATAGCATCTCTCAAACAATTAGACAAACTGATTATAATAAGATCCATCAGTTACACAAACTGTTAACAAAAGAGTGCATGCATGCACATTCTAAATATAGTTGCATGCATGTGCATGTTGGAAAATTCGTTGGCATGTTTCCAAAAGTCTCCACTTTGACAACAATTTACCTGATATATCATGCCCTTAATTAATTCATCACCTTTATTGCAAGTCAAGAGAATCCAAACACCATCACATCTCCACAAATTCTCTAAAAATATTGTTACATGAACATGCCTACATGATTCGCTTCAGTATGGACCATTCTGCCTCCATTGGTAACCTATCTTATAAACCAATGCACTTTTCCCATTTTGATATGTTGGATTGTTAGTCAAATGCACAATGCTTTGACCACTACAGAACACCACATCATGTACCTGTCCAAACTTACCCAATCGATCTTTGCATTCTTTCAAGACACAACCCGTGGTGTATCTCCTCTTGTCCAAATCTCATGAATCATAACCACAGACTAAATCACCACAACCATTGTAGGTGATCCTTGTGCTTCTGTGTTTGAAGCACCCATTTCCATGCTCTTCACCTAGTTTTTCCATGTGTCTACCGAAAACACCAACTGCATGTGAAATTTTGACCATTCCCCATTGCAATCATCAAACTTCCTAGTAACACATAATACTTGAGACATATAACCCTTTTCTTATTCATCAGTTAGGACATAAACCTGAAGAGAACTTACAATGGAAATCCAAAGGGATTTTATTGGTTTCACATTATTCATACCAAATGTCTTGAGTATCTTCATCGCATACTTCTGTTGTGATAACCAAGCTTACCATCCTTCTTATCTCTGTGTATTTCCATGCCCAATATTTATCGTTATAACAGGATTTTCCTCACCCTATGCAATCTTGCTCATAAGGCCTTTTTCCATTTCCCCATGCAGACTTATCATCCCTTTTTGTAAGATCCAGAGCTAAAAATAAACATTTTTCAACATGTACTCATCTTTCACACTATACATCATGCATATACGCAAGCTGCTCCACTACAGCCTGCATACATCAGGATATGTGACAAAAAATGAAAATTAATGTTGGGTTTCCATGTCACGACAGGAGATCTATGATCCTTGGCCTTCCATATAATGGAAACGTTCCGACTCGGCCCTTCAATTCCATTTTGAAGGCTATAAATGGGCCAATTCTGAGCTATGGAAAGAGGAGAAAGAATTCAACTTTGAGAGCAAAGTTACTCTGGAGGAATTATTTACTTCATATTGAGTTTGCATCCCTTTGTCCTTTAAGTCTGAACATAGTGTTCAACCCCCATGCTCTTCCCTTATTGATTGAGAACCTCATTGTTTCTCTCTTATGAGCTTGCCTTTGGAGGAGGATTGAAGTGGTGGAGGCCCAGCTGGAAGGAACTTAGTTTCTCGATTCTGAACCGTGTCAACACAGAAGTTTGTAACATTTTCACTTATGTTGATCATTTATTAATAGAAATACTCTTTTCTCGTCCAATTGATATCTTGAAAATATATTGAATTATTATTCCATTGGTGTATTTGTCTTGTTTATTAATGGATTTTGTTATTGAATATGCTAACATTATATAATATCACCATATGCTTGCTTTGCTTGGTTGTTGAGGACTAGTTGAAGGTATATTGCTTTGGGTTGAGTGCTCAATGGTGAACTTCATCGAATGTCTGGACCAGGTAGGCCTTTTATCTTTTCTTGCTAGAATATTTGTTTTCATAGCATACTTGAGAAGAGAGTTGATTTCTGCAATCATTTTCGTCTGTTGTGGTTTACCCTAGACATATAGATATTTTTCTTGTAACATTTATTTGGTTGCTCCCAAATCCTTCATAACAAACGTCCTAACCAACTAAGCCAACTTGTTGACCTAAACCATGCTTGTGCTTGCAACAAACATAACATATAACACCAAGATAATGAATATACCATAAACACAATGGTTATACTCACTTCTTGTAAAAATTGGCTCACCATGAAGGAATCATACATCTCGTACCATTTGTCTGGCATGCTTTAGGCCATAAAATGATTCTTGAGTTTTCAAACAAATCTTCTTTTATGATTCTGAACTAACCGTTGTGGTTGTTCCAATTTCATCCCCTTATCCAAAACACTCCATGTAAAACAACGTTAACATATAGATGTACTAACACAACTAGTGTTAACAGAACATGAATAGAAACAAGCTTTTAACAACTGGTGAGAGACTTTCATGGAAATCAATACTTTCCAAATACCCTTCTTCTACCATTCATGCTTTGGACCTTTCATCTTTTACTATTTCGGATTTTATAAAAGGATATTCATCTAACATTGCATCTATATCCATGGTGATTTTGTGGGTAGTATGATCCCACAGTCTGCATCCCTTAACATTATCACCGTATCAAAGATCTACTTGTTTGATCTGGTTCCTACTTAGAATGTTGATAAAAAAACATAAGCATCACAACTGAATAATTTCACATTTGAGTAATTACCAGATGACATGTTCATACCTATTCTGAAATTTTCCAGTCTTTTGCAACCAAGGGTGATCGAGTTACCAGATAATACAACTGCTTTTGTCCACAACTATTGTTGCAACTTGAATTTACTGATCATGCCTATTTGATCCCAGTTTCCTTGCAATACTTTCCAAGTTCCATGGATATGAACCTACCTTCATCATATATTCTCAAACACCTGATTGATTTTCCAACACATCAGGATTTCTACAGACCAGCCTTTCTAACCCAGAGTTCACTACTCAACCTCGAACTTTGCATTCTAACAACTTTGACCAAATCCATCCAAACCAACCCAAGTGAACCTTTGCCACTCACTTCCAGGGACTTTACACTGGAGTCTTAGTTCTCCACCTTAACATGAACATTCCCTTGACCAAATCTAGCCAAGTCGACCAAGTAAACCTTCATCGCTTACCTCAACCCGATTTACAATGGAGTTCACCAAGCCTTTTATAAGCTTCATCACATGAAATCCATGGACACAATACCACGGGCTAACCAAAAACATGGACCCGAAAAAAACCACGTGTGTTGACCTAAAAAAATGGATTTAACTCATTAACTCTTTCATTGAGTCAAGGTTAACCCAACATACATGCCCCCCACATATTCAATCTACCTAAATATGTTTTTATCCTTTTCATAGGTGACCTGATAAACCAGGGGTACGCATGCCTATCCAAGTCTTACCGACGTATGCTCATTTACATGCAATCAATAATTTTACAACTTCGAGGTAAATACATTTTTTTTTTCTTCACGATGACTCAACCATCACCGCTCTTGTTGTTTCCTTGTTGTACGATAAAATATTGAGGTTCCATAACTCCAAGTTATTCTTTCTGTTGAAATTTTCCACCTCAAACTTCGACCTCTGTACTTTTTCTATTAACACAAAACACCAACACTGTAACATCCCTCGGTTACGCCTAAGAAAAAGCGAAGCATAAAAGGTAAAAGTTTTTTTTTTTTTTCATTAAGAAATTAACATCAACACGTGATCACTGTAGCACCTAATCAACAACATCATAGCTAAAAGTTGTACCAGCTACTCATCATGGAAATCACTAACGACGCATTCAATGCATCAAAGAAGGATAGTGTCACACCAATATAAAAAGTGTAGCAGATTAGCACATCATAATCATCTTGAACAATTTACAACGACAATCAGTCAGATAACGAATATAAAATGACTACCCGCCCAACCTACCCTACAAGGTTAGGACTTCCAAGACACATAAGAAACGCTCAAGCCAGACCATTTAAGGTCTCAAGGCTGGCGACTGTTATGAGGAACAACGAGGTGTCTACATCCCACTAGCACAATCAAGTCCCAACTAACTATGCTAAATCAACAGCATCAACGATAATAAATTTCATCGATCCGTCAATCCTAATCCACAATTAAACATGGTGTGTGAGTAATCATTCACATAACACATCATCGACCACATTAAGTCCAAGGCGCAAAATCAATTATCAATTATATTTGTGGCACAAATCCCAATCACAATATGCAATCATTCGTCATAATAAATTTTCATTTCGCTCAAGAAGATTAATATTTAAAACCATCATTCATGACATTAAATTTCATTCATGCGAGAAGTCCAATATCTAAACATCATACATTACATTATATTTTCAGTGCGCGCAAAGAGTCTAATTACTCAACTAGTCATACATCACATTATGGAATTGTGCGCAAGCATTCTATTCAATTAATCCATCATTTATACATCAACGATTCAAGACGCATGAGATATCGACCTTATTTCGCAAAGCGCAAGAGAATAAAATTAATAAATCATTCTTATGACAACATTATTCTGTGGGTGTAAGTATAAACAACTTTATTTTTCAAGATGTGCATGGGAACTGGTTACCGAATTTAAGCTTAATCAACATCAATCCATTTCCAAGATACAACATATTATTTTATCACAATCAAAATCTTCAGCGATAAGGAAGTGCATGAGAAGGAAGGTATCACATACAGAGTAATGAATCAAGCACATAATTGTAGTCTAAACTAGAGTAGCTTAACTATTCAATTCATATTTAGGATATCTTCTAGGAGGGTGTAAGGAGAAGTTGATTTACAATTTCATTAAGAGCACCCAGGAAGATCAATTCCTTAAATCTAACACCACTTTTCATTATGCATCCATTTAAAAAACTAATGAAAATAATTTATAAAAAGCAATCATTTAAAAACTAATGAAAATCATTTATAAATAACAATCATTTAAATCATTTAATAACTAATGAAAATCATGTATAAAAGGATAGACTAGATACTTTATATACTAACTTGCAATTATACAAGGTTCTAAACAACAAATCACATGTCTAAATGAAAATGACTATAGAAATCAAGTAAAAAGGGGCAATATTACTAAGATTAATATTAAATACAAATGATGGAACGAAGGCCCAATTTTCAGTCTTATTAAGAAACATTCAAGCCACGGGCTCTCATATGAAATCCCAATGCCAACTCAACACCCAATACCAAACACGAGGAGCAAGGAGAAGAGCCCACGTGTTCATATTTCTTGCACTACGCATCAACAGAGGTAAGATACCAGAGGAGGGATTTACACTGGGCAATGAAAAATGAATTTTGTTGAGTAAAGACAAACCATAATCGCAGAACAATAAAGAGGTAATTTTGTTGTACATAGCAATGAATTCGTTGGGCAATTAAAAATGAATTTTGCTAAGTAAAAACAACAATAATCGCAGAGCAATAAAGAGGTATTTTCATTGTCCATCACAATGAATTCGTTGGGCAATTAAAAACGAATTTGGCTAAGTAAAAACAACAATAATCGCAGAGCAATAAAGAGGTATTTTCGTTGTACATAGCAATGAATTCGTTGGGCAATTAAAAACGAATTTGGCTGAGTAAAAGCAACAATAATCACAAAGCAATAAAGAGGCATTTTTGTTGTACATAGCAATGAATTCGTTGGGCAATTAAAAACAAATTTTGTTGAGTAAAAATAAACAATAATCATAGAGCAATAAAGAGGTATTTTTAGTGTACATAGAAATGAATTCGCTGGGCAATTAAAAACGAATTTGGCTGAGTAAAAACAACCATAATCGCAGAGCAATAAAGAGGTATTTTCGTTGTACATAGATATGAATTCGTTGGGAAATTAAAAATGAATTTTGCCGAGTAAAAATAAACAATAATCGTAAAGCAATAAAGAGGTATTTTCATTGTACATAGAAATGAATTCACTGGGCAATTAAAAACGAACTTGGATGAGTAAAAGCAACCATAATCGCAGAGCAATAAAGAGGTATTTCCATTGTACATAGCAATGAATTCGCTGGGCAATTAAAAATAAAATTGGCTAAGTATAAACAACAATAATCGCATAGCAATACAGAGGTATGTTCGTTGTACATCGCAATGAATTCGTTGGGCAATTAAAAACGAATTTTGTTGAGTAAAAATAAACAATAATCACAGAGGTTAAGAAGAGAATAAACGCCCAGGAGAGATTACCTTGCTAAGAAAAGAAATGATCACCGTGGTTGCAGAACACATGGGAAAAATAATTAAAAAAAACGCAGAGAAGAAAGTGCAGTCGCAGAGGAAGAAGGAAATTCACTGGATGGGAAAAAAACGTGGATAAAATGCCCTGGGCATCCTTCATCCCAACGCATAAGTGGAATGAGCAATGGAAGAGGAAAACTTTTCTTGAGAATAAGCAATTCGTGGGTAAGGATCAGAAATTTTTTTAAATCAGTTCCAAATCAATTAGCTGGCAGCAAAATCATTTTGGGGGCAGAGATAAAATTATTGGGTGAAGGTGCCATAAAAAAATGCAGATGTAACCAATGATTCAGAGTGTGAATTTTGCCCAGGAGGAAATGAGTTAGATAAGCGAGGATCAATCCAATAAATTTCAAGAGAGGGTTTTGCCAGGGAGAAAACGAACAATAATGAAATGATGAAAGCATAAGGCTAGGAAAGTTTTTCATGGAGAAATGAATACGAAGATGGGATCACCGCAACGACATGCTTAATTAAATCTCAATAAAATATAAAACATTGATTTAAATTTCCCAGAAATGCGTATGCAATAGAATTAAACATCGTTTAAATTGAAACTTAACGCACGCAATCTCAGTTTAGGATTACCGTAACCGGAGGAGAAGAATCCGAAGTTGTTATTCTGCGCTTGCACTCCCTCCTCTCACCCGCTTGCTAATCATGAAGACCTCACCGGTACCTCCCAGCCAAGGCTATGGGTACTCTTCTTCCCCCTTAGTTCCCCGAGCCGCAAAGGGTCCATGCACACAAAAACAGAGAAAAATATAGCTCCCATCTCGCCTTGCAAGGTTGAGCTACCACTCTCTTTTTTGAGCTGGGTATCCCAACTCCCACAAGAAAAATCAATCAAGGAAATTCCAGCAGCATAACTTTACACATACCAGTCATGATCCATTCTTCTTCTCAGCCATTACTTTTATAGAGTTTTTCTTAGTGACCACTTGCCATTTGCACGTTTAATTTGTTTTATTAAAAATTAATTAGGAATTATTCCCCCTGTACACTTGTCACCCATTCCCTTAGTTGCACAAATAAATTCATTTATTTAATTTAATTTAAATTCAAATTCCCTCACCCATCCTAAAAGCGCTCATAAAATAACTCCTAGTTGTCCCTTTATTCCCTCTATTTCCTTTTTAATCATTGGGGCATTTCTAAAACTTAGTTGTGTTTAATTTAGGAAAGTTATTTAGTTAGACTAGACTAGATTCCTTTCTATGCTTCCATGTTCCTTTTTACATTCATTTCCCTTCTTATCTTAGTTCCAATTTAGCATGTCTTGCACATAATCAGTAATTAAATCTTTAGATAAAATATTTCTCCTTTTTAATTCTTAACTTGATTTTTTTTTTCTCCATCCTCCTTTTATTTAATTTGTTAATAATTTTTAGTCTTCTTACCCAATTTAGACTTAGGCTTAAAAATTTTAAATTAGGCTTAGAATTTTTTTAGGGTATTTTATAATTAATAAAATTACCCATTGATTAATTATTTTTAAGTCCGACAATAGTCAAAACAAATTATTTTTTTCTAGGCACCTAGGTTCATTGACGCACCTTAATTAAAAATCGTGACATTCCCTTCAAGACGCACTATGTACTCACCTTTATTCAAGTTTTGTTTATGCGACGTGCCCTTCAAGACGCACTACATGCTCTAAGGGTGTCACTCTCCTTTGACTGATTTTGGTAGTTGTCCAACCGTTGGATTCAATACTCCATCAGGCAACCTTGTGAGAGACTAAGGGCCTATAAGGAATAAGGACCCTGCCTTATTGCACGCCCTTTAGAATCTTCGCGAGTGAATGTCTCAGTCTTCCCTCATGGCATCGTGGATCTCTTGAACTAGGTAATTTTTAACCTACAATTCGAGACACGACGGGAGTGCTAGTAGGTTGTGGCAGGGCTGTTGCCACACCTCTCCCTCAATACCGGGTTGTTGTGCATGGCCCCTTTACTCCTTATGTGAGTCTGATTAGCAATCAGTCGTCAACCTGCATCCATCAACAAAACCTGTCAACGATCCATAAACAACATCATAATATACCTGATCATATGTCACATACACATAAATAAAAATATGCAAACCATATATAGTCCACTCCCTGATTCGATCCGGAGTCCGAGGAGGTCCATCGATGCCATCGACACCCCCAATCTATCAAGTATCCTGCACACTCATCAGAAACCCATCAATAACATATGTCTATACATAGATATCAAATAACATAACATCATAATTCAACATCATCATAAGAATCCATAAGCGAACAAACAACCATATACTAAAAGTGGATCACTTGCACACAAGTGTCCTCAAAGAATAATTCAAATCATGTGTGTGCAAGAGCGGGATGTTACATACACCCCCTCTTGTTTTAAAATTTGTCCTGAAGTTTCACAGTATAATGTGCAGTAAATAAAGTATCTAACAAGATCTAAATGTCTAACTATCAAACAAAAATGGAAATTGTTGGTGCATATCATATACATCCTCCCAGGTAGCCGAGTGTGAACTATAATTGTCCCACTAGACCTTGACTTGATCGATTGTTCGACATCATAGTTGTCGAATGCGATGGTCTATAATGTAGATTAGCTCTGCCGTGAGTGCACCCTCGTCCGACACCTGCAAGGAACTCATGTCAATCACGTGTGTAGGATCACTAACATAATGTCTCAAAACAGATACATGAAAAACATCGTTCATACGTCTCAAAGAATCAGGCAAGACTAGTTGATAAGCCACATGTCCTTTATTTTCCACAACTTTGAAAGGTCCCACAAACCTAGGATAAAGTTTAGCACCCTTTCCAAACTTGATCAAAACCTTGTGTGGTTTCACCTGCAAGAAGACTCGATCACCAACTTCATAACTACAGTCAACGCGATGTGCATCAACATAGCTCTTACGTCGATCTTGCGCTTCTTTGATCCTTTGTCTTATCATTTTCATTTGTTCTTCCATTTCTTGGATCGCTTTTGGTCCTACCAAGACCCTATCCTCAAGTTGATCCCAACTCAAAGGTGTTTGACATGGTCGCCCATAAAGAAACTCAAATGGTGCCATCTTAATGGTGCTTGGATAGTTGTTGTTGTATGCAAACTCTACCAGTGGAAAGAACTCCTCCCAACACTTTTGTTGGTCCATCACGTACATACGCAACATATCTTCCAAGATTTGGTTCTTTCTTTATGTTTTCCCGTTAGTATTCGGGTGATACGCGGTACTAAAGTTAATTTGGGTTCCCAAGGCCTCTTGAAAACTAGTCCAAAATTGTCCTATAAACACCGATACTCGATCAGATATGATCCTCTTAGGCACGCCATGCAATCTCACAATCTCACTGATAAAAAATCTAACTATGTTTGGTGCCTGGTATGTAGTATGTACATGGATAAAATGTGCACTCTTCGTCAGAGTATCAATTACCACGAAAATCGAGTCGTGCCTCCTTGTCGTCAGCAGAAATCCAACAATGAAGTCCATCGAAATGACCTCCCATTTCAATTTTGGAATAGCGTGTGGCTGTAGTAATCCTATCGGATGTCTATGTTCATCCTTCACTTGCTGACATTCTAAACATCTCACCACGTAGTTGACTATGTTTGCCTTCATTCATTTCCAGAAGAATAAGGGTTTAAGGCCTTCCCTCATCTTTGTGACTCCTGGATGAGCCATGTACACTTGTTTATGAGCTTCGTTTAATATCAAACTTCTCAACTCGTCGTTAGGCGATACGTAAATATGGTTGTTATATCTCATTAATCTACCATTGTCCACAGCAAATCCTTCAAATTTTGGTACCAACATGGTGTATGGTCTGATATTTTCCTTAACCTCTTTATACCAATCATCGTCGCGTTGTATAGTTAGAATATTTTCACGAAGATTCATCTGAAGAGGTATTACTGAAAAAATGTGTGGTCTCTGACTCAATGCATCTGCCACTCTGTTCATTATTCCTTTTATGTAGGTAATCTCAAAATCGTACTCACTAAGCAGTTCCGACCAACGCCTTTACCGCGCGTTCAAGTCACTTTGCATAAAAATGTGTTGCAAACCATAATGGTCTGTTTTTAGTTCAAATTTTCATCCAATCAGGTAGTGTCTCCACACTCTTAGGGCATACATAATGGCCAATAACTCCAAATCGTGTGTCGCGTAGTTCTCCTCATGCTTTCTTAACTTCCTTGAGATGTAAGCGATCACTCAACCATCTTGCATCAAGACTCTGCCTAAGTCTTCCTTGGATGTGTATGTGCACACCAAGAAGTCCTTGTCCATTTTAGGGACTTTTAGTATCAGTGTTGTTGTCAACAACTCCTTGAGCCTTCGAAATGCTTCTGTGCATTTCTCGGTCCACACAAACTTCTTGTTTTTCTTCTGCAATCCCGTAATCGGATTTGATATCTTCAAAAAACCTTCGGTGAACCGTCGATAATATTTAGCTAAACCCATGAAGCTACGTACTTCTGGTATGTTTGTCAGGGTATGCCATTCCATAATAGCCTCTACCTTCGTTGGATCTACAATGATACCTTCATCGGAGATAGCATGCCCTAAATAATGAATCCTCGCTTGATAAAAATAGCATTTCGATAGTTTCTTGTATAATTTGTTCTCTCGTAAACACTGTAGTACCAAGCGCAAATGTTCTTCATGTTCTTCTGTCGTCCAAGAATATATCAAGATGTCGTCAATGAATACTTGAACAAACTTGTCCAAGTATTCACAGAACACCCCATTCATCAAACTCATGAATACCCTTGGGGCGTTTCTCAGTCCAAACTATAAAACAATAAACTCATAATGTCCAAACCTCATCTTGAATGTGGTCTTAGGAATGTCCTCCTCCTTGATCCATAACTAGTGGTATCCTGATCTCAAGTTGATCTTCGAAAGCACCGTAGCGCATTTCATTTGATCAAACAAATCATCTATTCTTGGCAACATATATTGGTTCTTGACCATTGCCTTGTTCAACTAACGGTAGTCAATGCAGAGTCTCCACGACCCATCCTTCTTCCATATGAAAATAATAGGTGCACCCCAAGGTCACACACTTAGACGTATAAGTCCTAGGTCCAACAACTCTTTCGGTTGAATTTTCAACTCCTGCAACTCAGGGGTCAACATCCAATAAGGCGTTCTTGCTATTGGTTTAGTTCCAAGTTTTAGGTCGATGGTAAATTCCAATTCCCTCTTAGGTGTCAAACCTGGTAACTCCTCTAGGAATACGTCCACAAATTCTCGTACTACCAGAAGGTTTTCTAGTCCTTCCACCATGCCTTTTTCGTTCAATGCAAGGATTGCATATAGCTTGCATCCCTTGCGCATGCTCTTCCGTAGTTGCAGGGAAGAGATGAACCTTAGGGAAACTCCATGGTTTCTTCATACAATCACTCGTCTCTGTCCCTCATCATCAATTAAACTGAATTGTTTCATCTTACAATTGAGTATTGCCTCATGCGATTCTAACCAGTCCATACCGATTATGATGTCATAAGATACTAAGATCATGACGTACAGGTTGGCCTTCCTGAAAAAATATCCCAGGTTAAGGCTACGATACATAACCTTTCCTCCAACCTTTTACTTGGCTCCCGAAGCGATTTCCTCTTAGATAAACTCATTATGTTTGACTGTCTTTACCTTAATTCTTTTTAGCGCTGCACCAGAAATAAAGCTCTCTGTAGCACCTAGATCTATAAAAATACTAAAGGTCTGGTCAACGATGGTACCTAATGTCTCGAGCATAGTAGACTGGTGCTCGGCCTGACGGTTATTTACCGTTGCATGAATTCGGTGGGCCTTACCCAAATCTCCTACTGTAGTGTGTTTGGTTGACCCGGTTGCTCTGGCCTTCTCAATCGAACAGTCATGCTAGTAATGTGGTTCTCCACATGTCTAACATCCAATCTTAGGTCCATTACTCCTAGTCCTCGAAGTAGAAGTCGATGGCCCACCAGCCCGAAACCCCGATATGTTTTGTTGAACAAGCCTGACTGTTGCTACTGCAGACAACACTGCTTCTAGTGTTGTGGTCCTTTGTAGGGATTCTGATGTTGAGGCATCGATCATTGTGGTGTTGTGAACGTATATCCTCTTGAAGTGCCTCGATACCCTGATGGATGTCTAGCTGGGGTCTGATGTTGTTGCGCACTAGAAAGTTATGAGTGCTTTCTAGACAACATTGTGTAACGTCTGAGGCATTAGTATCCTCACCTTCTCCTGAATGATGACATTAAGGACGAACACGAACTTGTTGACCTTAAGCTTCTAGGTGTTCATATATGGAGCATACCTAAGCAACTCCATGAAATGGGCCTCATACTCGAGCACCGTACAACCTCCCTGTCGTAAGGCATTGAACTCATTGAGCTAGCACTCAATGAATTCCTAATAAAAATACCTCTCTTGAAACCACATCTCAAACAGTTCCCATGACACGTCTTCGGATACCATATTCAGTTGTGGTAGGAGCATCTTCCACCACAGAAGAGTGCTCCCCTACAGCCGAAGGATCGCCATGCGGACCTTCATGTTGGAGGTGTAGTCACGAAGTGTGAAGCACATCGCCATGTTCTCCAACCATGCCTCGGCGGCTACGCCGACTGTGGAACCTAAGAACTCGGGAAACTTGACCTTCTCGAGTTCTCGGTGAATGCTACCATTACCAGATGGGGCACATTATGGACCCTTAAGGAGTGTAGGCGCCCTGGCCTCATCTCTATCTAGACAGCTAATCAAGGCCTCCAACATCCTCTGAAAGGACCTCATCAACCCAACTACATCCCCCACAAGAATATGTTCATGTCCAAAGACTTTTTCTTCTCCTTGGGGGTTAGACCCTTCTGGTGTGGATGTTACTGGAGGCGTCACGCCTCCTTCCCTAGCACCACGTCGTCTGCTTTCGCGACGTACTCTGACCACGATTACCTGCAGAGACACAATTCAAGTTAGTTAACGACAAATTATTAATCAAGTGTTTAATACAATGGAAGGCTTAATGATCCCAAGTCGCAAGGTTGAACCTCACTCTGATACCATATGTAACATCCCTCTGTTATGCCTAAGAAAAAGCGAAGCATAAAAGGTAAAAGTTTTTTTTTTTTGCATTAAGAAATTAACATCAACACATGATCACTTCAGCACCTAATCAACAACATCATAGCTAAAAGCAGTACCAGCTACTCATCATGGAAATCACTAACAATGCATTCAACACGTCAATGAAGGATAGCATCACATAAATATAAAAAACGTAGCAAATTAACATATCATAATAATCTTGAACAATTTACAATGAAAATCCGTCAGATAACGAATATAAAATGACTTCCCTCCCAACCTATCCTACAAGGTTAGGACCTCTAGGACACATAAGCAATGCTCAAGCCCAAGTTACAATTGATTTTAACCATTTAAGGTCTCAAGGCCGGCAACTATTCTGAGGAACAAGGAGGTGTCTACATCCCACTAGCACAATCAAGTCCCAACTAACTATGCTAAATCAACAACATCAATGATAATCAATTTCATCAATCCGTCAATCCTAATCCACAATTAAACATGGTGTGGGAGTAATCATTTACATAACACATCATCAACCACATTAAATCCAAGGCGCAAAAGAAATTATCAGTTATATTTGTGGTGAAAATCTCAATCACAATATGCAATCATTTGTCATAATAAATTTTCATTTCACGCAATAAGACTACTATTTAAAACCATCATTCATGACATTAAATTTCATTCGTGCGAGAAGTTCAATATCTAAACATCATACATTCAATTATATTTTCAATGCGCGCAAGCAGTCTAATTACTCAACTAGTCATACATCACATTATGGAATTGCACGCAAGCATTCAATTCAATTAATCCATCATTTATACATCAACAGTTCAAGACGCATGAGATATCAATCTTATTTCGCAAAGCGCAAGAGAATAAAATTAATAAATCATTATTATGACAACATTATTCTAAGGGCGCAAGCATACACAAGTTTATTTTTCAAGATGCACGTTGGAACTAATTACCGAATTTAAGCTTAATCAACATCAATCCATTTCCAAGATACAACATATTATTCTATCACAATCAAAATCTTTAGCGATAAGGAAGTGCATGAGAAGGAGGGTATCACATACAGAGTAATGAATCAAGCGCATAATTGTAGTCTAAACTTGAGTAGCTTAACTATTCAATTCATACTTAGCATATCTTCTAGGAGGGTGTAAGGAGAAGTTGATTTAGAATTTCATTAAGAGAACCCAAGAAGATCAATGCCTTAATTCTAACACCACTTTTCATTATGCATCCATTTAAAAAACTAATGAAAATCATTTATAAATAGAAATCATTTAAATCATTTAAAAACTAATGAAAATCATTTATAAATAGAAATCATATAAATAATTTAATAACTAATGAAAATCATTTATAAAAGGATAGACTAGATACTTCATATATTAACTTGCAATTATACAAGGTTCTAAACAACAACTCACATGTCTAAATGAAAATGACTATAGAAATCAAGTAAAAAGGGGCGATATCACTAAGATTAATATTAAATACAAATGATGAGACGAGACCCAATTTTGAGTCTTATTAAGAAACATTCAAGCCACGGGATCTCATATGAAATCCCAACGCCAAATCAACACCCAATACCAAATGCAAGGAGCAAGGAGGAGAGCCCATGTGTTCATATTTATTGCGCTACACATCAACAAAGGTAAGATACCAGAGGAGGGATTTGCGTTAGGCAATGAAAAACAATTTTTGCTGAGTAAAGACAAACAATAATCGCATAACCATAAAGAGGTAATTTCGATGTACATAGCAATGAATTCGTTGGGCATTTAACAATGAATTTGGCTAAGTAAAAACAACAATAATCACATAGCAATAAAGAGGTATTTTCGTTGTACATAGCAATGAATTCGTTGGGCAATTAAAAACAAATTTGGCCGAGTAAAAACAACAATAATCGCAGAGCAATAAATAGATATTTTCGTTGTACATAGCAATGAATTCGTTGGGCAATTAAAAATGAATTTGGCTGAGTAAAAACAACAATAATCGCAGAGCAATGAATTCTCTAGGCAATTAAAAACAAATTTGGCTGAGTAAAAAGAACAATAATCACAGAGCAATAAAGAGGTATTTTCGTTGGACATAGAAATGAATTCGTTGGGCAATTAAAAATGAATTTTGCTAAGTAAAACTAAACAATAATCGCAGAGCAATAAAGAGGTATTTTCATTGTACATAACAATGAATTCACTGGGAAATTAAAAATGAATTTGGATGAGTAAAAACAACCATAATCGCAGAGCAATAAAGAGGTTTTTTAATTGTACATAGAAATAAATTTGATGGGCAATTATAAACAAATTTTGCTTAAAAATAAACAATAATCGCAAAGAAATAAAGAGGCATTTTCGTTGTACATAGCAATGAATTCTCTAGGCAATTAAAAACGAATTTGGCTGAGTAAAAACAACCATAATCGTAGAGCAATAAAGAGTATTTTCATTGTACATAGCAATGAATTCGTTGGGAAATTAAAAACGAATTTGGCTGAGTAAAAACAACAATAATCGTAGAGCAATAAAGAGGTATTTTCGTTGTACATAGCAATGAATTTGATGGGCAATTAAAAATGAATTTTGTTGAGAAAAAATAAACAATAATCGCAGAGGTTAAGGAGAGAATAAATGCCCAGGAGAGATTACCTTGTTGGAAAAAGAAATGATCATTGTGGTTGCAGAACGCATGGGAAAAAAAAAAACGCAAAGAAGAAAGTGCAATCACAGAGGAAGAAGGAAATTCGTTGGAGGGGAAACAAACATGGATAAAATGCCTGGGGCATCCTTCATCCCAACGCAGAGGTCAAATGAGAAATGGCAGAGGAGAAACTTGTTGGAGAGTAAGCAATTTGTGGGTAAGGATCAGAATAATTTTTAAATCAGTTCCAGATCAATTGGTTGGCAGCGAAATCGTTTTGGGGACAAAGATAAAATTAATGGGTGAAGGTGCCATAAAAAAAATGCAGATGTAACCAATGACTCAGAGCGTGGGTTTCGCCCAGGAGGAAATGAGTTAGATAAGAGAGGATCAATTCGATAAATTTCAAGCGAGAGTTTTGTCAGGGAGAAAACAAACAATAACGCAATGATGAAAGCATAAGGCTAGGAAAATTTCTCATGGCGAAACAAATACGAAGATGGGATTACCGCAACGACATGCTTAATTAAATCTCAATAAAAATACAAAATCTTGAATAAAATTTCCCATAAATGTGTATGCAATATAATTAAACAACATTTAAATTGAAACTTAATGAGCATAATCTCAGTTTAGGATTACCATAACCAGAGGTGAAGAATATGAAGCTATTATTTTGTGTTTGTGCTCGTGCTCCCTCCTATCTCTCGCTTGCTAATCGTGAAGACTTCATCGATACCTCCTAGCCAACGCTAGGGGTACTCTTCTTCCCCCTTAGTCCCCTGAGCCGCAAAGGGGCCACGCACACAAAACTAGAGAAAAATCTAGCTCCCAGCTCGCCTCCCAAGGTCGAGCTACCACTCTCTTTTTTGAGCTGGGTATCCCAACTCCCACAAAAAAAACCAATCAAAGAAATTCTGGCAACATAAATTTACGCGTACCGGTCATGATCCATTCCTCTTCTCAACCATTACTTTTATAGAGTTTTTCTTAGTGACCACTTGCCATTTGCTCACTTAATTTGTTTTCTTAAAAATTAATTAGGAATTATTCCCCCCGTACACTTGTCATCTGTTCTCTTAGTTGCAACAATAAATTCATTTATTTAATTTAATTAAAAGTCAAATTCCCTCACCCATCCTAAAAACACTCCTAAAATTACTCCTAGTTGTCCCTTTATTCCCTCTATTTCCTTTTTAATAGTTGGTGTCTTTCTAAAACTTAGTTGTGTTTAATTTAGGAAAGTTCTTTAGTTAGACTAGACTAGATTCCTGTCTATGCTTCCACATTCCTTTTTACATTCATTTCCCTTCTTATCTTAGTTCCAATTTAGCATGTCTTACACATAATCAGTAACTAAATCTCTGGATAAAATATTTATCCTTTTTAATTCTTAACTTGATTTTTTTTTCTCCATCCCCCTTTTATTTAATTTATTAATTACTTTTAGTCTTCTTACCCAATTTAGACTTAGTCTTAGAAAATTTTAAACTAGGCTTAGAATTTTTTTATGGGATTTTGTAATTAATTAAATTACCCATTCATTAATTATTTTTAAGTACGACAATAATCAAAACAAATTATTGTTTTCTAGGAACCTAGGTTCATTGAATCACCCTAATTAAAAATCGTGATGTGCCCTTCAAGACGCACTCTGTGCTCCAAGGGTTCCACTCGCCTTTATTCAAGTTTTATTTATGCGACGTGCCCTTCAAGACGCACTACATGCTCCAAGGGTGCCACTCGTCTTTGATTGATTTTGGTAGTTGTCCAACCCTTGGAGCCAATATTCTATCAGGCGACCCTGTGAGAGACTAAGGGCCTCTCAGGAATATGAACCCTGCTTTATTGTGCGCCCCTTCGAATCTTTGTGAGTGAGTATCTCAGTCTGCCCTCACAAAATCATGGATCTCTCTAACTAGGTAATCGTTAACCTACAATTTGAGCCACAATGGGAGTTCTAGTAGGTTGTGGCAGGGTTGCTGCCACACCTCTCCCTCAATATCGGGTTGTTGTGCATGGCTGATTTACTCCTTATGTGAGTCTAATTAGCAAGCAGTCGTCAGCCTGAACCCATCAACGAAACCTGTCAATGATCCATAAACAACATCATAATATACTCGATCATATGTCACATACGCATAAATAAAAACACCCAAACCATATACAGTCCACTCCCTGACTCGATCCAGAGTCTAAGGAGGTCCATCGTTGCAATCAACACCCTCAATTTGTCAAGTATCCTGCACACTCAGGATAAACTCGTCAATAGCACTTGTCTATACATAGATATCAAATAACATAACATCATAATCCAACATCATCATAAGAATCCATAAGCGAACAAACAACCATATACTAAAACTGTATCACTTGCACGCAAGTGTCCCTAAAGAATAAGTCAAAATCATGCGTGCGCAAGAGCGGGATGTTACAAACACACAGGATGTTCTACAACTTATAAAACCAAGCTTCTTATTATGAAGGATTAATATTATATTTCAAGGTTAAACCCCAAAAAATAATACTAAGTAAAAGGTTTTGCAAAACAAACACATATATGTATGTTTATAAATCCTTTTAATAAAATATATCCACCCCACCTTTTATTAAAACACCCTCCACTTATTTAAAACATCCTCCAATTATAAAAGGCGTCCCTTTATCAACGAGCCATCTCATAAAAGGTAAAAGAAATGGACATAATTGCATCACAAGAGGAGCCATCTCAACAACAATGTGTTTCAAATGTATGAAATCATTGAAATTTTCTATTATGTACATATAAATCAATAATTTAGCATTAAATGTTAATTTTCAAGTATTTTCTTGTAGAAAAGAAAACAAAATGGAACCCATTTAGCACATAAAACATGACGACAAGGAAGAAAAGGGTTGATAGCAAAGTTTGTGAGTAATTGTTATTTCCTTATAACATTAACTTAAGATTTCATTTTTATATATTTTAATTTGTTTTACAACAACCATCCTTGAATGTCTTCAAACATGTGCTAACATACAAAGAAGAGCCATCACATTTTAATTGATTGACATTGGGTTAAGTAACGATTGTGAGTATATGTTAGCATATCAAAAATTAATTGTGGAATTTGTAAGTATCTTATGTTGTTTTACTTCTCTCATTTTATAATTAATGGAACAAAAAAAATCTTTTATATTGAATCTATGATTTATATGGGGTATAAAACTTGTAGGAAACAAAGTATGGAAATGTGACAATAGAAGAGTTGTTGACAGAAGGCATGAGATTTGGTTTTGAAAAAATGTGTATCATTCAGGACTCAATTCTTGCTATGGTATGTCGATTTTCAATTTACATTCATGTATATTATTTATTTCAATTTTCATTATTCTCACCAATATATATACACTCATTACACTTTATTATTATTTTTCTAGATGGAATTATTTGAAGAAGAGGAAAACATTCGAGACAATCAACAAAACATTCAACCAAATAACCCAAGTTATGAAAGTAGCTCGAGCACTGACAACAGTTCTAGCGAAGAATGATGATCAATATATTTGGATATCAATGCATGATGTAGTATTTTTTGAAATAATAGTCTGTGAAAATCAAATATTTTGTTTAATGTAATGGACATAGTGTCCCAATTGAAAGACAGTGGGTTACCAATAAGTGTCGACCAATTTTGTATGACAAAGAGCCTATTATTCATATATAATAAAATATGTTTTATTTTATTCTAATGTGTTGTCCAATGTTGTTGTGAAATGTTGGCATCACTGATTAAATATATGGATAATTAGATATTATAATGAAGAGATGTGAAATCTGATGATATAACAAATTAATCCAAACATCATATCCAAATGCATTAATCAAAAATTAATTTATATGAATACTATTATAAGATATATGTCAATTGTTTTATGAACAGTGGAATTAAAAATAACAATAATTGTGCACTGTCACAGGTCGATGTTTCTAAAAAGAGAAAATGACAATTTATGTGTTTAATGATAAACAACACCAGTGCTTTTGAAGATACAACGCACTGGTGCCATACATAAATTCACACCGGTGCTGATATACAAGGAACCAACATCGATCTTAATATTATTTTAACCAGCAATTATAATAATAAAAAACCTTTAACGATGCTTTTAATTAATAAACGCACCAGTGCTTCTGTATCGCACTGTCACCTCGGTGCATTTTGTATATCATGCACTGGTAGGGTTTGTTTTTTAACGCACCAGTGATGGTATCATAGATTCTCCCGGTGCCTTATTCTTATTGAGGCATCGATGCATTATTACTTATAAGAGAACTGGTGCCCCAATCGTTTTTGGATAACCTCAGTGCTTTCTTGTAATGTTAAGCATCGATTCTTTAAGTTATAGAACACATCGGTGCTTGGTATATAGATTACATCGGTGTGTTGTTTTTATTAAAGCATCGATGCGTTATTTTGTATAAGAGCATCGGTGCCCCAATATTTTAGGATTGGACCGGTGCTTTATGTTTGAGAATGAATTGGTGCGTATAGACCCTGAAGCGCATCGACTAGAAAAACATCTGCTACAACCTCTGCTTGCCTATTATTTTTTAGTTATAATGAAGTTCCAGTATAATCTCCATAAAAACATTTGTTACCAAAAGCAAATGTTTTCGCGGAGATTTTATTAAAAAAATTGTCAATTTTGTAACACTAAAAACCTCTGCTATAACCTCCCCTAGAGGGTCTTTTCCTTGTAGTGTAACAAGTGAATTATTTAAAAAAGAATAAGAAGAATGATAAATCATAGAATCAAAGGTATCCAAAATGATGGACATCTAAAACGAAAAAATTCTTAGGTACAGTAATACAAAATTAATCTAAGAAGTTTGGAGGAGAGTAAAGAAAAGTATAAACATAATAGATAACAAATATCTAAACTCAACAATTTTAGAATAAATTTTGAAAAAGAAATTGAAGGAAACTCAATAATTTTAGAATAAATTTTGAAAAGGAAAGAAACAGAGACAAATTGTACAAATATGACTTATCTGACTAAATATTTATTTGATGGTTCAAACAATCCTCTCTTTCTATGCGCCATGCCATCTGATCTATGAATTGTGTTCTCTATGTACTCTCAATTGTGTTCTCCATACATAGCAGTTAATCGCGCCAAGCCATCTGATCTCCAAATTGTGTTCTGTGTACTGTCAATTGTGTTCTTTGTACATATCAGTTGATCGCACCATGTTATCTGATCTCCAAATTGGGTTCTCTGTGTATCGTCAATTGTGTTCTCCATACATAACAATTGATTGATAGATTGAGTCTCTTCAATGTCGATCGACCACATGGTCTCTCTTCAATTCATAATTCTTTTTGTTGTCCTCCCCCATATATTCATTTAGTGATAGAATTACCCATCCCTCAGTGTGAACTCAAATTGAAAGGACTCTTCAAAACCAGATCAGATTTCGACCCTGTTCTTCATGCTCCTTCAAGATCAACATTGTGTTTCCATATACGGTAAGATCAAACCCTAAAGACAACAACCCTTAACCACCCTTTAGCAAGTTTCTTTCCCCAATTACTTAAGTACCACTCAGGGATGATATTAAATCTCAAAAAATTAAAAAATAAACACACCATCATCCATAAAAAAAGGTCAATGTCGATGGAGATTAAGTTGGAAGCCATGCCCCCGGATGGGGTGCCATGCAGCACACAGCGGCCACGTAACACAGGCCCAAGCCCAGCCATAGATATGGCAGGATGGCCCCCATTCCCTCTCCATTAAATATGGGAGATTGCCATTACTTCCTGTCAAGAGTCAAAGGACGACTCCCTCGTGCGAGGAGAACGACAACCATGGAATTCAATGGATGGGAGACATTATTGGGAGTAGTCATGTCGCTTCTCTATGCTCTTATCCGGCATTGCAGCAGCTCACACCATTTCACCTTCGCCCTGCACCAGGCCAACAACTCTGAGCTATGGTGCAACCACCACAAGACCTCTTGCACGATAGCGATTCACATCAACTCCTCGATACTGAGGGAGAGAGACGGGCCGCGCCGAGGCCCTGCCTGGCACAGCTTCGTCGCACGACAGAGGAGGAGGCAATAGTTAGAAAGGGCACTCTCCATAGCCTGCACTTAGCACACTTAAGTTTCACTTAACAGAGTGAAGGATAGGTCACCTCCAATGGCTTATGTGGAGGAAGTGATCATGTAGGAACCTTTACAAATCCCTCTGTAATCCCTTCTCTTCACCATGTCAGAGAATTGGCAGCCCCCAAGAAATTTTTCAGCGGAATCCATTGCACCAACCACAGAGGTTCGCCACTGCACCAGTAGCATGGAGGTAGAGGAAGTTCACACTTGAATCGTGGAGGAGGAATTCCTGGAATAATTCCTCCACCTTGACTCTCAGGATGCCTTGCTTCCAGGTGACAATGAAATCTCCAACGCCGCAGCGGAGGACGAGGAACCTGGGAAGGAGGATGACGCATAGAGATGGTGCATAGGGATGGTGCACAGGGATGGCGCATAGGATGCTACTGGGGAGTTGGTGGGTGGCATGACGGTGAAGGGTGGAAAGGTCCTAACACCACCACCTATCTTGATAGTCTTGGAACCATAACATGGCCCCCCTCCCTTCTTCCACCCGGAACAACTAGAGTTAGTGTTCGAGCTACAGAGCTAGATGGCAAATTGGATCCACCGCGACATGCTCATGCACCAACGTGTCAACATGATGTACTAGGCATTTTCCAATGCACCAGCTGGGCAAAAATGTCTGACATGCGCAAGGCCTTTTTTCCTGTAGACTCAGAACATGCCTCACAATGGAGATCCCAGCGACACAACATCTGATGCTAACGGGTAATTCCATGGAATGGAGATCAATATAGTTCTGGTGTACAATTTCCTGCTTAGATGTTAGTTTCAATTCTGGTCCTATGTCTAGTTCTAATTCCATTCTAGTTTTAATTCTATTTTCATGTTTGAACAATGATGTAAATACTACAAGTCACCACCTGCCCCGGTTTCCTCTTGGCAGGGCAGATGGTGGACCGCCATTTTTTGACTTGGACATCACAAGCTACCAACTGTCCTAGTTTCCGCTAATTCGAC
The DNA here is from genome assembly GCA_032191745.1 of Picea mariana. Taxonomy (NCBI): domain Eukaryota; kingdom Viridiplantae; phylum Streptophyta; class Pinopsida; order Pinales; family Pinaceae; genus Picea; species Picea mariana. Next base: position 40,319 of record JASDQU010373774.1, on the reverse strand, counting down.
AGAACAGTTGTCAACCTGGCGATAGGTGCCTTTTTGTCTGTGACAAGTTATAATAGGAATTGCCTTTTTTATTTACAAAAAAAAAAAATTGGAAGCCATGCCTCCGCCTTCGCCAATACAAACACAACTAGAGAAGAGCCTTCAAGCATAGAGCACACCCATGATATTCAAATTCAAGAAATAATGAGCATGAGAATGTGTTTACTATTTTATAGGGATTTCTTGACCACCCTGCCCCAATGGTACAATTTTAGTCATAGTTGTCACACCGTATGATAGGATTTGAATGACATTTGAAAAGTTGTTTTATTTTTAAATATTAAAAAAAAATCAAAATCCATATTGTCTCTCAACTCTTTTGTTAAAATTCAAACCCCAAATCACGCAAACACAATTACAACCCATTGTTATTATTAATGTCATGTGGTAAGGGCAACGCCTAAGAAAATTAAATGAGATAGCGAAGAATAGCATGGCTCCTACCCACAAATAAAAAAAGAATAGCATGGCTCCTATCCACAAATATAAAAAAAGGGTAAGTTTTTATTAGGGTTATTCTCTAAGATCATTTTCTCTACATTAATTGTGTTTTCTTCTAAATAATAAGATTAATTACATACGATAATTAATGCTTTTATATTCATTCATATTTTAAAATCATTGTTATTGGACTAATTACATACAAAAATTAATGTTTTTATATTCATTAACATTTTAAAACTCATAGTCATTTATTAAAATTTGTATTTTAAGATCGTTCTCTTTATTTGTATACCCACTACTTTCCTATATATCTAGTGTTACACTCCAAAGATGCCTCAATTCTAGCTTCTTGTACTTTTAAATCAATTTAGGTGTATACATTATAAAAATGATCCAAAATTTTCCACTATTTTAACGACTAAATAAGGAGGTTAATCAGTTAGACTAATGTTTTTATATTCATTAATTTTTTTTAAAATCACCATCATTGATTAATTAGACTCTAATATCATTCACTTTGTTTATGTATATGCCTACCTCCCCCATATATTTCAATGATATCTAGTGTGGTAGTCCAAAGATAACTTTGTTCTCTCTTAGATTTTATAAATGTCTCTTTAGTTGGTGGTGTCTTCATGACATGTAGCACATGGTGGTTTATGTGCCCCCCTACGGTTGGAGAAGAGAAATTTCTTTAATCTTTATCATGACATGCTTTGTCATTAGGGAAATACCTAAGCTCCAAGAAAGGAAGATCAAAAGAAACCTACCTACAAAAGTTGAACTAACATCATTTCCACCTTTGAGATTTATGGAGCACCATTCATTGCAAGTGAATGTAGATGAGGTTGCAAACCCAATTAAAAATTAAAGAGACTTGGTATGACTCTATGGAGTGCATATATGTGGTTGAATGATGTATATGTAATAGGAGTTCACCCAATAAGGGGTCTACATGTACAATGATTGAGAATATGTATATATAAAAGCTAATATGTATATAATGATTCAACCCACTCAATAAATACAAGATTTGCATAAAAAGATAGATATGAAATGATCAATTAATTTATATATAAATTAAAAATTTACAATAATATTTTATAATTCAATTTTTTAATTCATCTAAAATGAATATCTCATCGAATAACTTTGAAAGGAGAAAAACTCAACAATAAATGATATTGGTTAATTTAAAATTGTTTTAACATTTATAAATTAAAATAAAATTTATTTAGAATATTAAAATATATTGATTTTGTTTATCATTATAATAATGAAAATATATTGAACATGTTAATTTCAAATTAATTAATTTTATATATATATATATATATATATATATATATAATTAGAGTTTAAAAATAAAAAATTTAACCCCGGATGGGGTGGCACGTAGCTTTACGGCGACAGGTGGATTAACACTCAGCTTGGGCATAAATGCCGATGGCCGCCACCCACAAGTCTGCATTAACGATGGGGGACGACCATAGCTGCAGTCATACGATGGAGGGACTCCTCCCTCACGCGACCATTTACGCCCACAGCGCACTCGAGATGGAAGGGGTTAAAGGCGGACAGGTGACCTCGGCTTCTGGTTATTCGATTTCCTACTTGCCTGGACAGAGCGAGACTGCTCCTGCCTCGGCTCTGATTTTCGCTTGGACACTCTGGTGCAGTCCTGCACTCCTCTCGCCCTGGCTCTTTGCATTTTTGTTGTATTTTGGTAAGGATTGTCTGGGTATTTTGTCTCTGTGCGTGCCGAGACAGAGTCGGTCTGCTCGTGCTCTGCACCTGCAACTGCTCTCGTCCTGGTTCACCTGCCTATCCCTGCAACCGCTCTGCTCTTTCACCATGGCTAGAAAGAGAGGCAGGCCTCGCCGTGGCGTGGCCTGGAATGCCCATAAGGTGCATCGGCGACGAAAAGAGCAATTGGAATGTGCTTTGGCTCTGGCGACCTCCATACTTCGGAAGAAAGCTCGAGCTGAGAAATTGGCGCTTCTTGCCACCATTGCTGAGCCGGGAGTTGGTTGTAGTTGTGATGTCAAGGCAAACACTATGGGAGACATGCAGGAGGCTGGTACTGAGGAGGAGTTTCCCACCTGTGTCGTGGTGGAAGACCCGTTCATGGAGGACCTGTCGATTGCAATGAAGGCCCGCGCCATGGAGGCGCCCCACCGGGAGGAACGCAGACCTATTCCGACACAGGAAGACGATACCCCTGGTTGCATTGTTGAAGAAATCCCCTAGCCAGGCGACGACAATCTCAGCAGCTACGACATGCAGGTGAATGAAGCAGAAACAATGGGTGCAGAGGTTGATGCGGAGCATAGGGTGTTCGACGCTGGTTTTGGAGTGGCGGTGGACTCGAGGAATGTTCCCTTCAGCGACGTGGGTGGCAGTATGCATGGCTCTCTCTTTCGAGCAAAGCACCTAGCTCTAGTGTTTGACCTTCGTGGCCACATGTCTGACTTGGAGCATCGGGCCCTTATCATGGGCCAGCGCTTGGACTTGCTCCTCGATGCATATTCCAATGCTCCAGCTTAGCGGAAGTGCCCCCTCTGCGCGCAGGCATTTGCCATCCCGGCGGGGTCCACGTGGCAGACTGGCGAGGACGACAGGTCACCAGACACCTAGGTTTTTATGCTCTCTTGGTTCCTAGTCTTATTATGTTACTGTTTTATGTGGATTTGGACTATTGACATCTGTCCTAGTTTCCTCCGGGCAGGACAGATGCCACTTTACTTCATGTTTTATCATGCTACTGCTATTTTCTCTCTACCTATGCTGGTTTCCGGTAATCGACAACTTTTTTGGTGACATCAGACCTATACTACTGTATATTTTGTCAAAATTTTTGTTAATCTAATATAGCAGGTTCCACTTTTTTATTTAAAAAAAAAAAAAATTAATTATCATATAAATATATTAATATTGCTATCATATATTTATATGATAATTAAAATTTCATTTCTAAACTCTAATTAAAAATAATTTAATTAATATATAAGAAAATTTTAATTATCATATAAATATATTAATAGTGGCATCTCCTCAAAGTAAACCATTGAAAACCTTTTTTCTTTGAAAAAAATAGATCATACTCTCTCTTTTCTATGAATTGCTATTTACTAAAAGGTCACTAAAAAGTTTTCAAGTACAACTCTCTTAAATGCAATTTCATTAATACTAAGTATTATTGAATTCAAAAAATAAATAGATCATATTCTCTCTTTTCTATGAACTGCTATTTACTAAAAGGTCACTAAAAAGTTTCTTAAATGCAATTTCATTAATACTAAGTATTATTGAATTCAAAAAATAAATAGATCATATTCTCTCTTTTCTATGAACTGCTATTTACTAAAAGGTCACTAAAAAGTTTTCAAAGTGCAATTTTCTTAAATGTAATATCATTAATACTAAGTATTATTGAATTCAAAAAATAAAGGTCATGGAGAGTTCACCTCTAGAGATTTAATCTCTTTCAATTCATGATAAATTCGAAGTTAAATAAATTTATATCGATTAAAAAAAATTTAAATCAACAAAACTTAAAAAATAATATATAAAAAGTTTATCTAACTTCATTACTAAATTAACCTTTCAAATAGAAGGACTTACCATTTAATAAAGTGTTTCATTCCGTTTGAATGGTAAGATTATATTCTTCATACAAACAACATATAATAGCATTCTTATGACGTGTAAGTTGCACTTTTAACGAAATGTTTCATATCAATGAAAATGTAAATGTATTGTTAATAATATGGCAATTGTATGCATAATAAGAAAGGGAAATAACTTCATGGAATATAATATATAATTGGGCAACCATTTTTCAATTCCCAAATTTATTTCTACATAAACTTATAAGCTTATATGTACTCGTCTAAATGACCTTTAATTTGTGGATTTAGTGATACTTAGTATTTAACACTGATCAAGTTAAGTTGCATTTAAGAGAATGTTGTTGTCTAAACGTTCTACGATTTGAATTTTTTCACCTAACTCCAACAATATAAATATGGGCAAAATCGTGATTTCCTGTTGTTTAAATCGCATTTATGAATACATAAATGGATTCAACATCCCGAAAACCCCTATGGCATTCATATTATACACACTTAACCACTGAAATCTGCAGATCCAATAATTTCTCGCCATATTCCAGGTAAAATTAACCAGATAATATCCCCATAAAAGAATCAAAACGTAGAACATTTAGACTACGGCCTCGATGCATAGTAGATCTAGAGTTAAGATGGATTTATTAGAATATTTTACTTAAAAAGGAAAATAAAATATTTGTTTTGCTAATAATATTTTTTTTAAATGTCATGTGTCAACTCTGTGTTAAGCATGAAGGAATGGGATTAATGGTTAAGAACATGTGTTTCCTCCTTGGAGGTCACATGTTCAAATCCAAAGGGGGGTAGGGTACATGTATACCTCCATAGACTTTAGCAGTCAAATTGCTAAGTGGAGGGGATCCCTAGTTAAGATGGATTTACACTAAGACTCTGGATAAATAATGATAATCATTGCCTGATTTGGTGGGATGACCTAGCATGTGGACATCTTCTTTGATGATGAGTTGGCACTTGATGGTGATGAGACATTCCCTTTGGGATGAGATATGTGACCCTTGACGATGATTGCACCTTTTCATCGAGAGACATGGCCTTTGGAGGCACGTTTACCCCTTGATGATGGCATCGTGGGCTTTGGAGGCTCTCACACCCACACGTGTATTTTTTTAGGGGACATTTTGATGTATTTTTATGTTATATCTTTATGTTGGAGGCTATTTTGGGGGTTGGCATTGACCTGTCCAACTTGTATCATGGGTATTTTATGTTATTAGGGGCTTTGAGGGTTTGTAGCACTGGGGTTGCCTCATATAAGAAGGCTATCACTCCTTCATTGTCAATTGAGGGCTCACACTTCCAAAGAATAATTACTACTTGTCTTCTTATCTTATTTTCTCACAATTGAGTACTTGTGTTCACTTTTGGAGGATTGATCTAGTGGATGATTTTCTTATTTTGGTGGACGATTCATGAAATCAGGGTTTCCTCATGCATATCGACTTGGTATAGTAAGTGTTCTTTCCAAGTTAAAGTGTTTATTCTTGGTTATTTTGGTGAATATAGACTCCATAGACAGATTTTGTCTAATACAACACTTCTCGCTAGGGTACCGACAAAGGTGTACAAGGGTGTCCAACTAAGT
>JASDQU010373774.1:20401-34581 GCA_032191745.1 Picea mariana | reverse complement strand
TCATGAAATCAGGGTTTCCTCATGCATATCGACTTGGTATAGTAAGTGTTCTTTCCAAGTTAAAGTGTTTATTCTTGGTTATTTTGGTGAATATAGACTCCATAGACAGATTTTGTCTAATACAACACTTCTCGCTAGGGTACCGACAAAGGTGTACAAGGGTGTCCAACTAAGTTACTTAGGCTTGCATTCCTTGCGTGTATACTTCCCCAATTGCAATTTTACCCATTGAATGATAGATCTATATTTAAATATGTTGTAACATGTCTCTAGCGAAATAAATTTTCTAAAATTTGGGGGTGCACTAACACATGAAAGTGCTCTAATACAACTTGTGGTGTTCATAATTGAAACAACAATATAGACAAAAATATAACCGTCGAAAGCAAATAAAACAAAACTAAAATATTGAAATGACAATAGGCAAACCTTTATTGATTTTCTGAATATGAAACAATGTTCACTTACCTCTTCAAAGTTGCAATATCCAATTGAGCAAAGCTACAATATAGTGTCAAAATCTTTGGTACCCTAATATAGCTAATTAATAGATCTTCTTTTGTGAGGCCACCTTAACACTCTAACTACCTTGTGAGTCTTATTTAATAGAAATGACCACCATACATTAAGTAAAAACCTAAGTTGAGGGTTTAGTCAAGCTCCTTAGGTTTGTACGATGGGAGTTCCCTCTGCCTTTCCTGTCTTGTTTGTCTCTAACTTGTCATCCTTTGCCGTATGCTTTCAGTTGGTTAGACCCTTCAATTTATCCGTCATGGCATGGTTTTAAAGCCAATGGCACAAAACATTGACTTGTCTTGGGCTGACGAGGACGTTCTTTAGGCCAAGGATGGTCTTTTCCTAGCCGATGAAGCATATCATCTTCTTTATGACTGTCAGCATCAGTTGAGGCCTCCATTGAACAGTCTGACATCGGATTCAGTTGAAGCTCCCACCTCTTCCTCTACCCTTAATGCGGATGTCAGTGCCTTAACTTCTGACCTACTTGCCCTACCTAAAGTGCGACAGGTGCCTCCTATCCATCCACTGGCACCTCCTATTTCTTCTAGATCTCGTCTGTTTGGCAATAGTCACGTGCCTGCAACAAGCCCTCCCCATCTTTGTGTCCTTAGCGATTGTTATGAGGGGATTAATGCCAATTTACCTCCCTCTCTAGAACGTTCAACCCCCTCCTGCTCTTCCTTACCACTTTCAGATTTCTTGCGCGCTCGCATTTTTGTTCCTGGTGTAGGCCGAAATCGCACTTCTGGTGAAGTTGCTCGTATAAATAGGGGGAAAAAATGTTGGAAGACCAGGGTAGATAAGCCTAGTTGCGTGTTTGGAAGTGATATCTTGGTGGACAAAGTGTTGGGTCTTATGGAGAGAGACCTTGTTGGGAATTTTTTTTATGCTAAGATGAATATGCGACAACTTACAGAATGGATGTTCTCCTATTGGAAGCCTATCCTTGGGTATTTCCCCCGGTTCAACCTTCTCACGAATCATTGGTTAGTTTTCCACTTCCTCTCTGAAAGTGACCTCCTGCGCATTTTGGTTTCACCCTGGATCTTTGGAAGAGGGGTGCTTATGCTGAAACGATGGACCCTGGGTTTCAATCCACTATTGGAAAATATCAGGAAAATATGCTTCTCGATGCTCTTAGCAAACTTCTCGCTGGAGTTCTGGTCCGTCCAGGTCTTCAAAGTCGCTGCAAATTATGTGGGTAAGTTTGTTTGTTTTGATGAAAAGTCGCTCTGAAGTCACAATAAAAGACTATCTCGGATTCTGGTTGACTTGGATCTGGAAAAAGGCCTATCAGATACAATTGATATCTCCATTGGGGATGTAATATTTCTACAAACTATAGACTTATTATGGAAGGAACCATTTCGATGTTACGGGTGTTGGAAAACGAGGATTCTTCGGAAATGTTTTCCGTCATCCTTGGTATGCCCTCAGAGTTTCATCCCTTTGGCGAAAGACTTTGCACCTTCAAAAGTTCCAGTTGGGAGCCTCCTCGACAACGAATCCTTTCTCGGTAAGATGTACCTCTTTTTCCCCACTTTTTTCAATGGTCTCTCCTTAGTCGAATTTGATTATTTGAAGGATAATGAGGATTGGGTACACGACATTTTCAGAGATTTCTAGGGTATCCTTTTGAACAAGATTGAGAATGGGGATGGTCTTTGTGCTATGCGGTCCTCCAGAGATGCCATAATCAATTCAGATTTTATTATGTCTAGCTGTATGGGCCTTGNATTATGTCTTCCCTCCCTCCTGTGGATGTACCCTTGGATGTTTCTCTGCTCTCTGTCTCTGAGTCCTTTTTTTCCCCCCTAGCAACACTCCCCCTGTCATTGCTTTCAAGGTTTCCACCCCTTTGAGTTCTTACCAAGTTTTACCTGTTAACCCTATTATCTGTACTCCCTCACTCTTCCCAAGCTCTGTAATCTCTCTAGAACCCAAGGCCTTAGAAATATCAAACCTCATCACTCTCCCTCCCTCAGCAACTCTTCGCTCTAATGTCACCCTCTGAAAAAAAAACTAGAGCACCTGGTGCATCAGAGGGAGGACTAGACTCTTTCTCTGATCTCTCCTTACCTCCTTCAACTTGCCCTCTGACCTTCGTCCCTCCTTCTGCTTTGAATCTTGGTTCCATTTTTCCCTCGCCTTCGACCCTTAGAGCAGGCCAGCCAAATCCGCTGGTTCCCTTATGATACTTTTATCCTTAAATGTACGTGGGTTTGGAGGACCACATAAAATTGACTCCTTAAAAGCACTTTTTTCCCAGGTTAACTCCGATATCATTTTTTTACAAGAAACCCTAGTAAACAACGACAAAGCTATCAAAATCTTCTTACAATGCGTTCCCTCCTGGAATGTTGTGGCAGTGGACCCTTGTGGTCGTTCTGGTGGATTGCTGAGTGGTTGGAACCCTGCCAATGTTGAGATTTTTTCTCTTGACACCCTTCCAGATATCCATGTGGAAGGGAGGACTAAATAGACAACGGATCAGATCAAATTGTTGAACTGTTATGCTCCCTATAAGGATAGGGAATTATTCTGGAGACCTATTTTACAGTCAGGTTTATTGAAGGAAGAGGGTTTAATTGTTGGCGGGGATCTTAACTTCACACTATCTACAAAAGAAGTTTGGGGAGCCTCTTCCATATCTGATCCACTCTCAGGTTTTTTCACTAGTCTATTACATTATTCTGGGTTGGTTGATGTTCAACCTGCAAAACTTTCCCCCACCTGGCAGAATGGCAGAACAGGGGCAAATGGTATTGTGAAGCGATTAGATCACTTCCTTCTCGATGAATCTCTTCTCAACTTCAACACCAAGGTTAGATCATGGGTAATAAATTCCACTCTTTCGGATCATAACCCAATCTGCCTACAAATGGATTCTTGTGCACAGTCTTCTTCACCACCCTTCAAGTTTAATGCAACTTGGGTTACTGACTAAGACTTTTCCCTCGTTACTAAATATTCTTAGACCTCTATGAATCATTGGACAGACGCCTCAACTATTCAATTACTATGTTCTAAACTAAAAATCTTGAAAAGCACAATGATTTGGTGGCAGAGAGACAAGAAAATCCTTTTACAATCGGAATTGCTACATATTGAATATAATACTGCGAAAATATTTGATAGATGGCCATCACATATTTTCGATCAAATTGAACTGGACACTCTTGAAAGTCTAAAACTACAAAATAAAAGATTTTCTCTATTGAGGAAAGTTCTTGGCATATTAAAAGCAAAGCCATTTGGCTAAGCAGTGGAGAAAAAAACACTAAGTTTTTTCATAAATATGCCAATATGAGAAGAACACATAATTCAATCTGGGATATAGAAGATGAGTCAGGGACTCTTCATACAACATATTTAGATATTAAAAATATTTCATTGACAAATTTCAAAGCACAATTGACGCCAACCTCCCCCCTCTCCTTTTCTCCTTCGGGGTTGGCACGACCTCTCGGTCTAGGATCGTTCAAGTCGTCGAACTGAATGGTTCATCGGGCTCCTGATGGAACCAATTTGACTTGACACATGCCCTTTCTATTTCCTTGATACTCGCGATGTGGCACCCGCGGATCCTCTACTTAGCACTTTCAGCTCTTGCACTGATGACCTTAGCTCTCGTTGCTAAGCTCCTCTATTGATATGACCACGGACTGTGACCGTGGGTCAACTCCCATCGTGATCTCGTGCTTCAAGACTTTTTTGAACTGCATCCTCCCTTTACCGATTTTCGAATCGATGAATGCTTTGGGACCAGATCTACGGTCCTCATTCCTCTCGCGGTCAACGACTGTGATCGAAACGCGAGTTTCGATTTCATGAGTCCTGTCTCCCCTCGACTCTGCTTCTTCCGACTTACGAATCAACGCCTTTTTTATCCTCTTCCACGTGTCCTTCTAGATCCGACAGCCTGGATTCGGATCGCTCTTCGTGACTTTGCGAAGATCCTTGTTCGCTTCTGTAAACCTTTCGAAGTTCTTTCCCCTGAACCTCTCAATCTTCTGCCACCTGTCTCCTCCTTGACGATGGGTAATTTCTCCGTCTTCGGGACTTCGGCAAGTCCTCGACTCCTTTGCACACTTAGCACAATTTATATTTCAAGACTTAAACTATCCTCGAAACTTCTTCTGCACTCCTTGCTGAATTTTGCACAGACTTTCTTCTGTGCCTTTGCTCGGCTTGAAAACCTCCAAGGCTCCAAGTTCCTTTGTGAGATTTTCTTGCCCTCCTGGCAGTCTCTCGCCCTTCCTCCTAAGCTTATAAAGTGACTCTCAACACCTTAGACACACTCCTTGTGTTGGCTCAATTCTTCGACAACTTCTCCCTCGGCCTTATGGAAAGGTTTAAGGCATCTTCTTTCCTTTGTCGATGCACTTGTTGCAAAACCTTCCTTCANNAGTAACTCTGTGTTGTGTCTCTCTCCACACAGTCTTTATTTTCAAGGGATGTAACCACCTTGAAAATTCTCCCTGAGTTTGTAAGTAAATCTAGTGTGCCCTCTTGGCAGCTTCTCTTCTGACTCCACTGAGTTCAGACACACACTCCTTGTGTCGACTTACAAATTTTCCTCTCTTTGTCATGCACTCCTTGCACTTAGCCTAGAGAACCAGACTTAACTTAACACACTCGTGGATAGAAAACTATATCTCTATCCCTGTAGACGATTTCTAACATCCATATATAATTCACAAACATGTACAAGACATTCACAATGCAACAACCATTGAACAGAAATGTAAAACAGGAAAAACTGTCATTTTCTATTAATGGTGGAATGCCAATTTACAATGGTGGAGTCTGAGCTGCAACTGAGTCTCGACTCTCTGGTTTTCTCCTCTAACTATCCAAAATTGTCTAACAGTTCACCACCTAACCTCTACTTTGCTTACAATACAAAGATTTATACAAGAGGGGCTCCATGAGCTTCCCTCGCAAGCTACCTAATGGTGTCAAATCACCATCCCTAAGGCTTATCGAAAGGCCAAATTATAATGATGGCAATTCTGCTACAAATCAAACATAGATCCATTCTATCGTCAACCTATTAATGGCGACCTTATCTCCAGCTTCTGTGAAAGCACGATTTGGCTCTTCTAGCTTGTCTTCAATTAATGCCTAGATCTCGCCTTGGATTCTTGAGGCAAATAAATGAGAGTGCAGGGCCTCTCCTTCCTTGAATTTGTACCATGTGTGTTAATTAGCTAGCGCATGCTGAGATGGAGTGATGCTCTTGCATCATACTCCACAATGACAAAATTCATGAGCTCCTGCTCATGAGCTTTCCAATGTGGTTGAAATCCAATTGGATCCCAAACTTTCTCTTGGAGTTGGCTCTCGTCTCCTCTGCTTCGCCACTGTTGTTGCTGCATCATCCCCGCTACTCGTGCAGATATTATTTCGTTCAACTTCCTTGTGCTGACCAATTATGTTGCTGACCTCGACATCAACTCCCTGATCTCCTCGATCACCTTGTCCAGCTGCTCCATCGGCTGGTTCCTCTGTTGCAGACTAGCTCGCTGCACTCCCTCCTTGTCGATGGGAAAATCACATTGACCTCCCAAGATATATTCTTCCTTTATGGCCTTAGCTTACCACTCTGCTGTAGTTTTCACCCCTGCAATCTCCTCATCAATGAATTGTTGTTCAACTACCACTTCTCCTGCCAGTCCTTCGGTTGTGCTCATTCCATCTTCCTTCAGTTGTGACTCGTGTTGGTGTATCTCCTTCGTCATGGCTATTCCTCGACAACCACCTTCTGGTTCTGGATTTCCCAACCAATCCTCAAGTGCCTTCAACTCCAATTCCCACTGAGTGAATAACTCAGCTGGGAATTCTTCTTCTGTTGGGACATACATTAGTATATGTTCTGCTTCGTCCATGATAGTCTCTGTTGGCTGTCCTTTTGTCGCCTCTGCAACATCTGTGCTAGCCTCTCCTCGGTTGCTTGGTAGGAATACCTCGACTCCTCCAATGATCAAGACAATCTTCTAATCCTCCTTCTCTGTGACAGAAGTTTGTAAGTTCTCATCATCTTCATTCACGTGACTCATAGTTCTGCGTGAATCTCCATCTGAGCGAAGTCTCTCTCCTACCTCCTCTTCATCTATTAGTGAACTCTCAGTTGAGCCTGTCTCTTCTCCCTTGCCCACCTGGCAGTATATGAGATCCAATGATCCCTTCTCATTTCCCACCTAGCAGTACATGAGATCCAATGATCCCTTCTCGTTTCCCACCTGACAATCTACAAGACTCTTACCATATCTCTTTTCCTTATGACTAAGGTTTTCAACATGCCTCAACCACCTTTTTAACATTTGTTGTTGCCTCCTGGCCAACAAATTTTGAACAGGCCATCTGGATATCCTCTTCAAAGTCCATTCGTACCTCCAGCGTACCTTTGACTCCTGCTGCATCTTGAATGCAAGCTTCTCCATCTATGCTCGGATTTCACTAAGCTCCTTGTCCATCTCTGCTTTTCTCTTCTGCGACTGGACTTCTCCTCAACCATGCTTATGACCATCAATGGCCATCTTCACCTTCTACCTGCCCTCCTGGAAAACCTGTTGCTCACTCTGCAACTGAGATCATCTTCAACATCTCCCTTCGTTTGAAATCTACAAACGAAACTATGCTCTGATACCACGTGACGCCAACCTCCCCCCTCTCCCTTTCTCCTTCGGGGTTGGCACGACCTCCCGGTCTAGGATCGTTCAAGTCGTCAAACTAAATGGTTCGTTGGGCTCCTGATGGAACCGATTTGACTTGACACAGGCCCTTTCTATTTCCTCGGTACCCGCGATGTGGCACCTACGGACCCTCTACTTAGTGCTTTCAGCTCTTACGTCGATGACCTTAACTCTCGTTGCTAAGCTCCTCTGTTGATATGACCATGGACTGCGATCGTGGGTCAAATCCCTTCGCAATCTCGTGCTTTGAGACTTTCGTGAACTGCTTTCTCCCTTTACTGATTTTTGAATCGGTGAATGCTTCAGGACCAGATCTACGGTCCTCATTCCTCTCGCGATCAATGACTGTGATCGAATCGCAAGTTCAAATTTCACAAGTCCTGTCTCCCCTCGACTCTGCTTCTTTTGACTTACAAATCAGCGTCGCGCTGATCCTCTACCACACGTCCTTCTAGATCCAACGGTCTGGATTCAGATCACTCTTCGCGACTTTGCGAAGATCCATGTTCTCTCCTGCAAACCTTCTGAAGTTCTTTCTCCCGAACCTCTTGATCTTTTGCCACCTATCTCCTCCTTGACGATGGGTAATTTCTTCGTCTTATGGACTTCGAAAATTCCTCGACTCATTTGCACACTTAGCACAATTTCTCTTTCGAGACTTAGACTGTCCTTGAAACTCCTTCCGCACTCCTTGTTGAATTCTGCATAATCTTTCTTCTCTGACTTTGCTCGGCTTGAAAACCTCCAAGGCTCCAAGTTCCTTTGCGAGATTTTCTTGCCCTCCTGGCAGTCTCTCACCCTTCCTCCTAAGCTTATAAAGTGACTCTCAACACTTTAGACGCACTCCTTACGCTGGCTCAGTTCTTTGATGGCTTCTCCCTCGGCCTTATGGAAAGGTTTAAGGCATCTCCTTTCATTTGTCGATGCACTTCTTGCAAAACCTTCCTTCACCAGAATGTTCAACAATTCTGGGATTCTTCTACATCCTCACCCATGTAGTTCTTGGGTATGCCCACACAAGCTCGATGCCCTCCTAGCAGAGTATTCCAGAGTGTTCAGTAACTCTGCGTTGCGTCTCTCTCCACACCGTATTTATTTTCAAGATATGTAACCACCTTGAAATTTCTCCTTGAGTTTGTAAGTAAATCTGGCGTGCCCTCCTGGCAGCTTCTCTTCTGACTCCACTGAGTTCAAACACACACTCCTTGCGTCAGCTTATAGAGTTTCCTCTCTCTATCGCGCACTCCTTGCACTTAGCCTAGAGAACCAGACTTAACTTAACACACTCGTGGATAGAAAATTGTATCTCTATCCCTGTAGACGATTTCTAACATCCATCTACAGTTCACAAACATGTAAAATACATTCACAACGCAACATCCATTGAATAGAAAAGTAAAACATGAAAAACTGTCATTTTCTATTAATGGTGGAACGCCAATTTACAATGGTGGAGTCCGAGCTGCAACTGAGTCTTGGATCTCTAGTTTTCTCCTCTAACTATCCAAAATTGTCTAACAATTCGCCACCTAACCTTTACTTTGCTTACAATACAAAGATTTATACAAGAGGGTCTCCATGAGCTTCCCTCACAAGCTACCTAATGGTGTCAAATCACCACCCCTAAGGCTTATCGAAAGGCCAAATTACAATGATGGCAATTCTGCTCCAAATCAAACGTAGATCCATTCTATCTTCAGCCTATTAATGGTGACCTTATCTCCAACTTGTGTGAAAGCACGATTTGGCTCTTCTAGCTTGTCTTCAATTAATGCCGGGATCCTGCCTTGGATTCTCGAGGCGAAAAATGAGAGGGCAGTGCCTCTCCTTCCTTGAATGTGCACCATGCGTGTTAATTAGCTGGCACGTGTTGAGATGGAGTGATGCTCCTGCATCAACAATTCAAAGCCATCGAGGTTGAAGATACACACTGTCAGCTCAAGGTTCTTGATCATCTTCCAAAATTCTTTAGCCTCAATGACTGCGAAGAGATCGGTAAAGTCATTTCTATAGAGGAAGTAAAGGATACAATTTTCAAAATGCCCAAGGACAAAAGTCCAGGCCCAGATGGCTGGACACAAGAACTATTTCAATCCTTTTTTGAGATTTTGGGGGAAGATCTACATTTAACACTCGAAGAATCCAGATTGACTGGATTTATTCCAGGATCTCTTAATGCCACCTTCTTCGCGCTTATCCCCAAAGTTAGTAAGCCGAGAACATTTCATGACTTTAGGCCTATCGCACTATGTAACTTTGTATACAAAGTTATTTCTAAAATCATTGCTTCAAGAATTAAAACAAAGTTAGAAGAGTGTATTTCCCACGAACAATTTGGCATTTTAAAGGATCGGTTAATTTTTTATGTTGTCGGCATAGCTCAAGAATGTTTACATTCAGCCAAGATAAGGGGAAGTATTGGTCATGTTGTAAGCAACTTATGTCTACAAGATGATTTTGACAACTGATCACTTGCTAATTCGATGTGAAGTAACACAAAAAATTTGGAAAGAAATCCTAAAATCTCTCAATATCTCAGATACTTGGATGTGGTCTTCACTTGAAAGGAATTTACTTCACTGGTTTACAAAAATTCCAAGATTGAGATGTATTCCCTTCTTGGTCAACTGTAGAATATGGAAATACATGAATACATTTATGTTCGAAAATGGTCAAAGAGAAGAGTCCAGAATTATTTCCAGAATTTTAATGGATATCAAAGAATTCAAAGACATAGGAGAAGATGACAAAGTGGATACTATTCTAAACCCAGTCTATTTTGATGAGAAGCCAATAGGTTTCTTTGATGGTGCAACAGTGAATGACAATTGTGGAATTGGTATTTTCTTAAAACTCTGTGCACAACATGTTTATAAAGCCTATTTTGTAGGAGGAAAAAGTAACAACATGAAGGCATAGATTATGGGTTTTTGGGGACTTCTTCACTTCGCACAGAAACTTTCCATAAAAAATTTGATGGTAGTTGGTGATTCAAAAGCCACTATAGACTGGATCAATGATTGTTCTAATATGAATTTGATGTACCTTCACAGCTGGAAAGATCGAATTAAAAGCTTAAAGGAGGATTTCTAAGATATACATTTCATGCATATTCATAGAGAATTCAACACAATGGCAGATCGATTATCCAAGTTAGCACTAGACAACCCTCTTGGTTCTTTTTATTATGAGGAGATTATACAAGGAATTACTTCAAGCTTAGGAAGTTTTATGATCTTCTAAAGAGGCTTACAGTGAATAGAGTTACTTTTTCAATGCATGATTAGAGAGAATAAGTTTTGTAAAGTTTTTATACTGCAATTGACAATTGTCAATAGTAATTATATAGAAAAGTCCAAGTCTAGAACAATATATGAAAAATCCTAGACTAAATTTTTTGAGAAAATCTCAAACATTCCAATCTTATAGATCTTTTTTGTAATATTAAAAAAACACTTGATTATAATAAAATAGCAATGTATCTATTTTTTCTGTATGAAAAAAATAAAAATAAAAACCTAAACCATTAACTTAAAAGAATTAGAAAAAGATCTTAACATTGCAATTTTAACATGCAAATTCTCCACATAGACAAAGATTGCCCATAAATCCCCAGCATAAAGAGGCTTCTAATAAATGATTGTGTTGTTATCCCATAAATATTGAAAAAAATCTACGATAGCCACAAAACTATGATAAACCAAAACCACAAACCTAAAATCGAAACCATAAACAAATATATAAAAACTATTAAGATGAGAGTTTTGGTTTATACTTGCAACCTTTTTTTTTCTAGCAAGAAAATTTTTCTCAAATTTATATTAATAAATTCTTTTACAGAGACAGTGGCGTTCAACAGAAGAATAGCGAGAGTTGTGCTTGTCCAGCGCTGTTCGATCCATAACAGTATATGCCTATAACCGGATAAGAAATACTGGGACAGTGGAGACATATACGCTGTCCAAAAAATACAATACAGTCGCCTATAACCGTTAAGAAAATACTAGGACAGTGGAGACATAAAACGCTGTCCAAAAAAACATAAAGTCGCTCATGGAGACAGGGAGAAGTACATCATGCCTCAACCAGCAATGACCATAAGCACAGAAAATGAGAGAAAAAGCCTGTAGGAAACAAAGAGATCCATGAAGGACTTGATACAGGGCCCCTATGACGCAAAAATGTTAACTAAGGTGACGGGACTGTCCAAACCATTTTCACAGTGGTAAACCGCTAAATGCCCAGCAGCCTGTCTAAGCGCTCGTTTGGAAAGATACAAACGAACACTCGGAACACTCGGAATGGAAATTGATTCAACTTCGTAGGCTTATCATTTTCAATAATCTTCAAGCTAAATTTGTGATTATCGTGTTGCGATTTTGGTAGGCCTTTAGAGAACTAAGCAATGCCAATTCCCAATTCGTCAACCACTTTAACACTACATGCAACACACAAAATCCCTTAATATGACAACACTATCCATACAACTTTGCCTAAGGGCACCGAGAAATCAATCCGGTCTAAAGTCCTACACAATTCAGCATCAAACAATTTGGGTTATTTTGATAGAAATTGGCATGAATTTGGATGTAAATTTAGATAAAATTTCTATTTTTTATTGTTTAAATTGTCTTTTTAATACATAAATAGAAAAAGTGAAAAAAAAATCAAAGTTAGAACGTTTAATTTGGATTGGTTAAACATTCTATTTTTTAAGTTATTTTGATAAAAATTGGCAGAAATTCGGATGTAAATTTAAACAAAATTTCTATTTTTTATTGTTTAAATTACCTTTCTAAATACATAAATTAAAAAAGTAAAAAAATAAAATAAAAATTAAAACGTTTAGCATATTGCCAACTGGATTCTTCTGACTCTAACTTTCGCGGCATTCGATACACTCGAAAGACCGCCGAAGTTATCACGCACGCAAATTTAATGGCCTCCTCTAAAACCGGCGGGGTTTGGAATTGCTAAAAAATTAAATTAATGCATAAACCAACTAAATGCTGCATTCTCCCGCCATTATTCACGTCACACTTTCATTTTCCCTCCCATCATTCCACACCGAGGAAGTATTAGTTTTCGGGCCTCTCACTTCTTCTTTTGTTGGCCCTAAAACCAAATCAGCTCTGCTAATCGTCACCATGCCTCCTGCTGCAGATAAATTCTCCACGCTTCCAGATACCATCATCTGCTTTATCCTTTGCAAAATCCCAATAAAAGAGGCCATCAGAAGCTCCATTCTTTCCAAGAGATGGAGATTTCTCTATACCCAATTATCCCAACTCACTCTCGCCCCCCATCTTCTGTTGGGCCCTGTGGATCCTGATCCTCTCTCCATTGCAACGGTGGAGAATATCATCTCCCAAATTATGCTTTTGCATTCCTCTGATCTGGAAGTATGTTATATATCCAATGCTGTTCGTCCTCATACTCTCTTAGGCAGGGATAGCCAATGGAGATTTACACGCGACAATGTATACAAATGGGTGCGGTGTGCAGAACTGAAGAATGTTAAACATCTCACTCTCTGTGATTCCCCGAATAGGGAAATCCCGCCTCCTGCTCTTTTCTCCTGTACTCGTCTCGTTACTCTCACACTTTACAATTACATTTTCTCCCATCTTCCAACCCCTTTCTCCGGATTCAACCATCTCACTGCTTGTACTTTCAACTGTGTGGAATTGACGGATGACACTTTAGCTCTCTTTATTTCACATTGCCCACTTCTTCGAAATCTTACCTTAGATAACTGCGTTGGCCTACGACAGCCTGCCATCTCGGCTCTTAACATTACAGATTTAAATGTGGATAATGGCCTGGAAGTTTTAACAGTGAACTGCCCAAAGCTTAATACACTGAAGGCATACCTGATAAAGGATTTGAGAGTGAATGGGCTACTGTTTCACGAGATTTCGTATGCGATCTGGAAACTCGAGATGCAATGTGGAAATAGCTTGATTGCATTGTATGTGGATTCGGGTCTTGGAGCAAAATACAATTTCTCGGCGGAAATATTTCTTGAGATAGTGGGGAGCTTCAGATCATTGAAGGAGCTCGTCATCCATATTGCGTCACTGCTGGAAAGGGAAAAAGAGATGGCTGTTCCTCTTTTCAACCTGCTCGAGAGGCTTCCCAATCTTGAGCTTCTGCATCTAGAAGGCATATTTTTGTGGGTAAGAACAGAATTGTTATTATTATTATTGATATTTACAATGCAATGTATGTTTCATGTGCCACTATGGTTAATGAGATTATCCAGGGCTGTGCCCAATGTCGTGCTGTATTTAAATGCATCCTAAGGCTGGGAAAGTCCTACCTTATCTTACTGGACAGACCATAAATTCCTCCATTGGTATTGGTATTTTCGGTAATATCAATCTTCCTATTTATGTCTGTGCCTGCCTTTTGCTTTGTAGATGAGGGCAGAGATGGCTAATTTTGATTTTGAAATGCCATGCAGGAGCTAGCAAGAGATCCCATACCTCCAGCTTTAAACTCCCCACTTACTAATCTTCGCAAAATATTTGTGTACATAAGTGGACTTGATGAGAGCGAGATCTCGGTACTAGGTTGCTTGCTTCAGAGCACCCCAGTTCTAGAGATGATGGAATTCCTATTACTAGAGGAAGACGAGTATGAGAATCCAGAGTATACGTATACAGAGTTTTTAGAAAAGATGTTATGTTTGAGGAGAATTTCACCTAAGGCAAGGATATGCAAATACAGCTGGTTTGCGAATATCCTTGCAAAAGACAGGCTTCAAAATGATTTATCTGATTAACTATAAGAAGGTTTTAGGTGCCTTGTATAATGGCAGATTCTGCATGATTTTGAATTAGTATTATTATTATCAAACAGTCTAAGAAGGCTTGAAGTGCCTTACGTAATGGAAGATTTTGCTTAATATTGAACTAGTATTATTGACTTTTCTACCCATTAACATTGAACAGTACTTGA
>JASDQU010373773.1:33588-45969 GCA_032191745.1 Picea mariana | reverse complement strand
TAAACAATGTTTTTTAGTGGTTGCTAAGTCAAAAAAGGGTTTGTCTCTTGCATGATGGTGCTAGAGTGGAGGGAAAGAGAACATGAGGAGGTAGATGTTGCAGTGGAGAGAGATCCAGGGGCCCAAAAGGCCTTGAAAATATGCGGGCAATATAATTTTTGGGATCTCAAAGGTATGAGGGCCGAAGTGAGATTGCTACAATTGCTCGTGGATTACTAGGATCTAGATAGTGAGAGCTTCAACCTTTATGGACAACCATTAAGGATTGAAGTTGAGGATATTTATTTCTTGACGGGATTGTCGCGTCAAGGTGAGGTGGTCAACCTCAAAGCCCAGGGATCTGGGAGCGGTATGAAAATCAAGGAATACATAGATGCTCATTGCATTGCAGGGACTGAGAAGGTCGGGAGTCAACTCCCCATTAGAGCGATAAATAATCTTAGTCTCAATATTGTTGTCCTCATTTTCACATGGATCACAAGATCAACCTCTTTTCACCAGGCATCAAGCCCACTTATTTTCTACTCAATGGAGTGCTTGAGACCCACGGTGTACGACTAGTGCACCTCACTTCTAGTTAACATGAAGATCCAGTTGATAGAATGCAAACAGGGTAGTAAAAGGAACTCTGAGTTTCCTTCTATCCTGTGTAGCTTTTTCTTCGAGTAGGTTCTAGGTTTGGGACCTAGAGTTGATATTATTTTGCGTGGACCTCACGATCCATCCATGGCATGGTGGATCGAGGTGATGAGGTGGAAGAGGGGAGGTAGGGTGCCAACACCCTACAACGATGACTTCTTCTTTTGGTGGAGACAACAGGTGATAGCTCTGAATGACTACCCTTACACAAGGATCGACTTTAGAGGATATATTGACATGCCATTACCACTAGGGTCTGCCTACAGAGACATAGGTATGTCAAAGTTTTTTAAATATTTCATTTTTTTGTATTTTGTTATAGGAAAAATAAAATATTTGTGGATGATTTTAAGTACTAACTAGACATGTATGTGACACAGACGTAGGTCCACGATGATCGATCGTACTTCCATGACATCGTCGGAGGCACCGGGGAGATGAGGTAGCAGGAGGGGATGCAGAGAGAGTCCTTCAAAACATGCAGGGAAACCTGTCTCATTTAACATAGAGGATTCCTATGGTTTAGGTGGAGGATCTTTCGGAGGCTATGCAGCGGCAGGTGGTAGGCGTGCCCCATGCTTGGGTGTGACTCTTTTAGCATCTCACAAACGCCATAGTTTTCTATCATGACACTCATTCAGTGCCACAGGCGTAGATGTCATGACTATTGTATGATCGGATATATATGTATATTGAGGGTATTAGCCCCAATTTTCTACCATAAACATCATATTTTTTGAAATATATATAAAACATCATTCTTCGGCTTTACTTATGTTATAATGTGTACATTGATGAGAATGTTTTCTTTTCTTTAGTTATGTGACAAATTCCAATCTAACACAAAATTAACATATGCATCAGATACATAATTAGAACTCCTATGTATGTGATGATATGTAATAAAATCAAATTTTCATTCCAAAAGACGTACCCGTAGGAATCGTTGGAGTAAATTAGGGTCACTCACACAGTAACTGTTGTTCAACTGACATACTACCAACTGAGATTCTAGGAAAACCTCTAAAGAGAGAATTCCATGTGAAATGGTATCGCGCAAAAGTTCTATAACGACGTTATATTTGGCCACATTATTCGTGGATGGCCCTCGGCATACGCCACCTGAAGACACCAGTACACCCTCGGGTGAGTAAAAAACCCAAGCAGTGGAAGCCAAGTTTTGTGTATGACGACTGGCCCTGTCTGCGAATCCTAAGTAGACTGAAGACTCCATTGACATCTTCCAACCAAGGGAAAAATCAATAAGCAAGATGAAGATAAAAATAAAGGGAAAATATATATACACTAAATTACATTAGTATACAAAGAGTTACATCCAAGTTTGGTGTTCAAGCGTAATATCTTTTCAAATAGAGCCCATTCTTAGGCTCATCCAACATGTTCCCTTCATAATCTTCTAATTCATAANTTGTTCAACTGACATACTACCAACTGAGATTCTAGGAAAACCTCTAAAGAGAGAATTCCATGTGAAATGGTATCGTGCAAAAGTTCTATAACGACGTTATATTTGGCCACATTATTCGTGGATGGCCCTCGGCATACGCCACCTGAAGACACCAGTACACCCTCGGGTGAGTAAAAAACCCAAGCGGTGGAAGCCAAGTTTTGTGTATGACGACTGGCCCTGTCTGTGAATCCTAAGTAGACTGAAGACTCCATTGACATCTTCCAACCAAGGGAAAAATCAATAAGCAAGATGAAGATAAAAATAAAGGGAAAATATATATACACTAAATTACATTAGTATACAAAGAGTTACATCCAAGTTTGGTGTTCAAGCATAATATCTTTTCAAATAGAGCCCATTCTTAGGCTCAGCCAACATGTTCCCTTCATAATCTTCTAATTCATAAGATCATTTTTCTAAGGTACCGTGCCACATGGGTTTGAATTTTCCTGCCCCTAATGGTTCTTTGGATTGATCATATAGAAGGACCAAGTCAACCTCAGCATACAACCGAGGACAAATAGACTTATCATATTGGACCTTGACACATCTTTTATTCACTTCGATACTCATAGAGGTGTCTCGACGCTGCTCATCTAGACTCTCTAGGTGTATGAGGCATCGTTCGAATTTGAAAGTGTCAGGTAGGAGCACAATTTCCAATATAAGAGAAGGGATTTCACATTCAATAGGTAAGATCGAATCCACACCATGTACTAACTAGAAAGGAGAAAAATCGGTGGAAGTCTTGACCGAGGTTCAGTTTTCCCAAAGTGCGGGATATAGCATGATATGCCAGTCAAATTTTCTTTTGCTGATAGTTTTTTGCAAAATGGTCTTGAGAGACTTGTTCACGACCTCTACTTGTCCATTTTCCTGGGGGTGGTAAGGGGAAGAATGGCCATGCTTATACCCCATTTCAGATGCTAGTTCTACCATCATTTCATTTTGAAAGTGACTTCCATGATCAGTGACAATCTCACTCGGTATTCCGAACCTATCTATAATTTTATTGAATAGGAAGAAGATGAAAGTCTTCCCATCATATTTGACTGTAGGCATGGCCTCGAACCACTTAGTAAAGTATTATACAACCATGATAATGTGTTTATTCCCCCCAGCCGAAGCTGGGTTGCAATCCACAAAGTCCACTCCCCACTTGGTGAAGGGACCAATAGTAATGACTGGATGGAGAGGGGTTGGATGCGAGAGAATTTTTCGAGCGAACACCTGGAAAGGGTGACACTTCTTAACTGCTTCGACACAATCTTTAAAGATATATGGCCAAAAATAATCGGCTCGCAATATTTTTTGGGTCGTCGCAAGCCTGGATAGATGAAAACCACAAGCCCCACTGTGACAGTCATTTATAACAGACTTGTATTCTCCTTTAGTTAAACAACGATGCAAGATACTGTCTACTCCTCAATGATACAGAGTGTCGTCGATGATAATGCAATTCTTAGATTGGTAATGTATACGTCGTCAGTCATCTTNGTTCGAAATTGGAAGTGTCAGGTAGGAGCACAATTTCCAATATAAGAGAAGGGATTTCACATTCAATAGGTAAGATCGAATCCACACCATGTACTAACTAGAAAGGAGAAAAATCGATGGAAGTCTTGACCGAGGTTCAGTTTTCCCAAAGTGCGGGATATAGCATGATATGCCAGTCAGATTTTCTTTTGCTGATAGTTTTTTGCAAAATGGTCTTGAGAGACTTGTTCACGACCTCTACTTGTACATTTTTCTGGGGGTGGTAAGGGGAAGAATGGCCATGCTTATACCCCATTTTAGATGCTAGTTCTACCATCATTTCATTTTGAAAGTGACTGCCATGATCAGTGACAATCTCACTCGGTATTCCGAACCTATCTATAATTTTATTGAATAGGAAGAAGATGAAAGTCTTCCCATCATATTTGACTGTAGGCATGGCCTCAAACCACTTATTAAAGTATTATACAACCATGATAATGTGTTTATTCCCCCCAGCCGAAGATGGGTTGCAATCCACAAAGTCCACTCCCCACTTGGTGAAGGGACCAATAGTAATGACTGGATGGAGAGGGGTTGGATGCGAGAGAATTTTTCGAGTGAACACCTGGAAAGGGTGACACTTCTTAACTGCTTCGACACAATATTTAAAGATATATGGCCAAAAATAACCGGCTCGCAATATTTTTTGGGTCGTCGCAAGCTTGGATAGATGACCACCACAAGCCCCACTGTGACAGTCATTTATAACAGACTTGTATTCTCCTTTAGTTAAACAACGATGCAAGATACTGTCTACTCCTCAATGATACAGAGTGTCGTCGATGATAATGCAATTCTTAGATTGGTAATGTATACGTCGTCAGTCATCTTGCGAGATATGTTGAGGGAACTTCAAGGTTTTAAGATAGAGAACAATGTCTCCATACCAGGGGTTTGATGATGAGACAAGGAAAATGTGTTCATTCGCAAATGAATCAACATGAATAACATCCTCCTCTAATCGAGGGAAGTCGACTATTAACTCTGCAAAAACTAGTGTTTTTTTGGATTTCACCGAAGCGAAATCGAGATCGAACTCTTGTAGAATGATAATCCATTTATTTTACTTTCCCCCTATGATACGCCTCATAAGGACATATTGAAATGGATTGACATTGGCAACCATAGTAGTTTTTCAAAGCAATATATAATGTCATAATCATTGGACTGCGTGAATGACATCCAAAGCTAGCTTTTCAACATGAGAATATTTGAGTTCAGGGCCTACTAAGTTTTGACTAAGATAGTAAATTGCATGCTCATGGAGCTCATCATACTCCTGAACCAACACCATACCAATCGTCTCTTCGGACACAATGACATAAAGAAAGTAATCTCTACTGTAGTCTAGAGACTTCAATAGAGGCATCGAAACCAAGGCTTTCTTCAAAGCATCAAAGGATTCCTGGGCTTGCTCATCCCAGCTAAAAGGAGCGTCCTTCTTCAAGAGACATATGGAACCCTTAGTAATATTGGCATAGTTCACTATAAACCGTCATAAAAAGTTAGCTTTCCCCTATAAACCTTGAAGTTTTCGAATAGTGCGCGGGTCAGGAAATCAAAGTATTGCCTCAACCTTTAACGAATCTACCATGATCCCAGTCTTAGAGACTAAAATTCCTAGAAGATGACTTGACCTAACACAAAATATGCATTTATGAGGGTTCAACCAAATGCGATAATAGCGACATATTTCAAATACTAGCCAAAGGTGCTTAGGGTGATCCACTCTCTTACGTGAGTGAGCAACAAGATCGTCAATATAGGCTTCGACTATATGTTTGAGATTGTGAAATGTGAAGTTCATAGCTCATTGGAAGGTTGCTCCGACATTTTTAAGGCTGAAAGGAATATTTCGGTATGCGAAATTACCCCAAGGGAAAATAAATGTCATCTTATGTTGGTCCTCGGGTTTAATCTGAATTTGGTTATACTCTAAAAATCCATCCATGAAAGAAAAAAATTTTCTTCCCGCACATTCGTCGAGAATTTGATCGATGAAGGGTGTCGGGAAGTTGTCTTTAGGACAGTCTTTGTTTAGGTCTTGAAAACCCATGCATACACTTATGGTTCCTTGTTTTTTATTCACATAAATGAGATTGGATACCCATTCATTCAAGGGAATCGGGTAGATAAAGATAACATTTAAGCAGTTTTTCTACCTCTACCTTAATAGCAAGGGCCTTCCGGGGATTGACATATTGAAGACGTTGTCGAATAGGCTTAGCATCCAGATAAGTTTTAATCTCATGTTCGACATTTCGGGGGTTTATTCTTGGCATCTCTTCATATGACCAAGCGAATACATCTCGAAATTCCTTGAAGGGTGTAGATCAAAATTTCTTCTAGCGAACAATCCGCACCGATGTATACATTTTCAATCTTGTCAGAGATACGAGAGATATCAATCATGATGGTAGGGGATATACTTGCCATGTTTCCTTTTTCATAAATGTCGTGCGTATCAAGTGGAACTACAGCGTGACCAACTATCTTTCTCAAAGTAGATCTAAAATCATCTTGTTCGATTCTAGCAAGCTCTGGGAGAAAATAAGAGCGATGATGCATATCATCCCAAGGTTTGTCAAAACCATTCATGGCCTCTATGATAGCTTCATCTAAAGGAAAATTCTCATCGAGGTAGTCATGTGAACAAGATGACGAAGCGGCCCACACGGGCTCCAGGACAGGATCCTCCTTGTTCGTCTGCGAGGTGACAAGATTTGAATTGGTGGAAGAGTAAAAAACAACTTGATACACAATCTATGTTTTCGAGAGTGGCATGACCATTCCAGAATGTGACTGACCTTCACAAGAGATTGACAAGAAAGGTAGAGTCCAAGGATCATTAAAACAGGAAGTGCGGAAAGGAACAAACCTATCTGACAAAACAGGCCTATTGGACATGGCGTAAATATGGTGAACCGATGCCATGAAGTCGAAGGTACCCATAAGGGATGAATACATTCTGACACTGATATTCTCAGTTGTTGGTTGATAATTGTCAGCCACGAGGATCGACAATCCAACATATGCACTAGGACTAACATACACAAAGGACAATTGATTGATCGTCACGATATTTCCATCGTGAGGAAAATAAAGAGTATGGAAGACATACAATACGATTGCAATCATGGCGTAAGTCCAATTGCATCCTAGTAACAAATTATAGTCAAGGGGCGCTTTTAGTCGAGGGGATCATCAACCACCTTGACATCCACCACTACCGTCTTCCCACCTAACTGGGCTAGAAAGGTAGGAATGATACCGTGAGGGTGGAAGGAACGACCATCAAAAGAATTCAACATGGTTGGAGACTGAGAAAGGGTTGGAGAGTTGGGGGGTTTCCAACAGACCAGGGACATCACACATGTTGCATTTCCTTCATCAACAATAGTACACTTGATGGTATACTTCAAGTAACCCACATGGACTTGGAATGCCACATGGTAAAGCAAGTAAGGCTTCACATCTGTGATGTCAAACTTGATAACTTTTGAGCCACAAGGATATAGAGATCCTAACGCAAATAGTAAGGCATTCCTCTATGAATGACATGTCTAGAGTACCTCCTGAGCTAACATCGCACAAGGGGTTTGACCCAGGTCCTCAATGATAGAGTAATTTTGGGCGGCTCTAGCATTAGGATTGTGGGTAGAGCGCTTAAGTAATCCTTTTGGAATATGAGGTGTTGGCTCTGGTTTTTTGATCTATAAGGGCATCTCCGAAGGAGGGGGAGACTCTAGACCAGGTACAGTATGTGGAGAACTATAATCGCGAGACAGAGTGGCTACATTAACCTCAAATTTAACCATATTGATGCATAAACGGTCACTGTCTTGCATTGGTGGGTTTTGACTCCCACTCACCTCATTTCTGGCATTTGAGGAGCTCAAGGCCATGTGTTGGTTATGTGGAAAAGGATTAGTCAGCACAGTGGGTGGTAGAGATAAAATCCTCACAGCTTCTTTGAGTTTGGGGCATAAATGGGTAAGGTGATCGTTTGTACAAAGCTTAAGGGGAAACTTCACCTTCCACCTTTCTTTCTTTCCATCACCAACATTATTATTCATCTTATCATTATTACCATTGTCCTTGGGTTTATTATTATTCTTTCCAACCCTACGATTATTATTACGTCCTTTCTTCGTATTCCTCCTGGTTGTTGGTTACCATTCAGGCTAGTCGATGATTGCACGAGGCGTAAATCTATCAATTGAGTGGGATTAGAGGACACAGACAAAGATGGCCCTCCTATAGACTGGTTTAGAGATAAGTCTTTCAAATTTCTTGTCATTGATTCTACATATTTCACATTGATGGAGCCCACAATTCCATTGGTATGAGGCCCAAGATTTTTCCTGGGGTCATAATTTGAACTTAGTGCATCAGGAAGAATCTTGTATAACATCTTAGACTGAGCATATATAAGATCTAACTGTTGGGATTTAAAAATCGCTTCTTCCTCACATGTAAGCCGGATGTAGAAACATCCTTCAAAATATAAGGCAGGAGAGATTTAAGGAACTACTCTAGCAAGAATTATGGGGGTATGTAGGCCTTGATCAACCTCTTCCATCTATGCCACTCCTAAATGTGATCTGAGATATGAGTGGATCTATCCTGACGAAAGGTCGACAGAATTTTGATGCCATCATTGTAACAAAACGAAAATTGGAAGTGATTAAGGAAGACTAAAATCAACTGATTAAAAGTTTTGTATGCCCCCCTAGGTAGCTCGATATACCATTTCGCAGAAACCCCCATGAGGGTGCGTTGAAATAATCTTAACCAAATAGAATTTTCATTAAGGGAATTCGAAGAGAACCAAAGGTGAAAAGTGGTAACATGATCACCAGGATCCTCGCCAGTTCTTCCCTCGAATTTTGGAATATCCAAAGGAATTTCAGTGGGGATGGAGGGCCATGACGGATTATGACACATGGGGTCATTCGTTAAATTAGACAAGTTTGAAAGATTGAGCGTGGTGAGAAAAGGGAGACAGGGTTGTGACATCTGACCCCATGGTCCCTGGAAAGATTGTGGTTGGGGAATTGCAGCCCATCCAAGGTTCCAGTAAGTACCATGGTCCTATCTAGGATTATAAGACCCTCCTCCAGACTGATTCATAAGGGGTTGGTTGGGCACCATTCCAGTAGGAATATTCTGATGACGATTATAAAAACTTCCCCCAGTCGGACTGGCTCTGGGTTGGGGGTTTCCCAAGGTGTGAAAATAACCTCCTTTGAATGTGAATCTGGAGGATAAAGGTGGATTTTTCATACCAAATGTGTTGGTCAGAATCATCACAAAGGAGGTGGGTGTAAAGGAAGGAACGTGAGCAGTAGCTTGTCCGTCGGGTTGGTTACTCCATTCAGAAGCAACAGTATTAGACCCAGGATTAAGTGGAGGAATGCCTCTAATGGTAGGAGTCATTTGAGGGACATGAGTGACACCAAATGAGAATGGAGTATGTGGAGGAGTTGTGCCCTCAAGTCCATTGCTAGTATTTGTACCAACCGCTGGGATGGATTTTGAAAACTACGATGTGAATTTCAGCATACCATAATAAAAAGGACTAGAGGCCATAGGGATGGACTGAACGTTATATCCCAGTGAGTGACAAAGAAACCCAAAAGGGTTCATGGCTATAGGTTGATTATTCACTATAGGACAGACATAGGTGATGATAGGCACTTACGACACTACAACCATTGCGGTTGAAGGCGTTGAAGGGGTACCGTTAACTATAGTAGGTATGTGAGTCAAAGGACTCCCAGTATCTTGCTGACTCGCTTCATTACTCATCCTTGTATGATCACAAGTCTGAAAGTGGAGGTGTGTGTACCATGTTTGATAACTTTGCGCCTTTTAGAAGGAAAAGACTCAAAATGTGGTGGTAACTGTAAAAAGCGACGAGACCTGTGGGGAAGCTAGTTTGGATCCATGATGACTCAAGACTCGAGATATAAAAAAAAAATCCTAAGGCCAACTCGTAATAAAAGAGCACACCAAAAATAATCAAATGACCAATATGCACACAAACAGGATAAAGTGGTTGAAAAGGGGCCTCCCTCTCTAAAGTAGGTATTCCTCACCAAAGAGGGGCTTGAGACTCCTCTGCTAAATATTAGAGGTATCAAAATTATTTGAAAGGGCCCTTGTGGGATTAAAAACCAGTCGGTCAGATCCCCCCTAGAGAGGTAATCCTCCATAAAGGTTGTGTGTTGTTCGACCCTTATTTGACCCAGGGTACCTGTAGAATAACCCCTGCAAATAACCTATGTGGTACCTAAGTCAAGAAACTAAGGAACCACGATATAACCAATGCACAGGCGAACAATTGTAATTAAGGTCCACCATATGGGTAGGGTAAAAAATCCTGAAACCTTGAAAGCATCGCCTCTCATAGAGGTAAAGGTACTAGCAAGATCCCCATATATGAATAGATCCCCAGAAATATATCTGACGCTAAGAAGGTATCGGGGGGATATCCCTTCAACCAAACTCATGTGACCTCGTGCTTAACTCCAATGTAAGTGGAGCCTCCTAATATTACTGATTATACAATGGATTTATCCACTCACTCAGTCAGACACATATGTTGATTTAATAGCCTTGGAGAAGTTTACTCACAAAATCCTATTCCAAGGATCTAAATCCTAAGCTAGTTTGTGCACCCTGGAAAAATAAAATTGTTACTAATCAATTTTAAATTACAGTGTTAATTTTAGTGGCCTTGCTTACTCAAAAAGGTGTGGTCGTGAAACTAGTGATGTTATGACTCAACAAGTAAAATAAATGAATATGAATACAATGAAAATCCCTAACTTCAATTCTCAATAAATGATATTATTTTCAAAATGCAATTCTCATTTCAGTTATACAAATCCAAATAAAATGCAATCTTTCTTTACATGTACTAAGATAAATGATAAGGACCTAGAAAATCAAATTCTCACTTCAGTTATGCAATTCCAAATAAAATGCAATCTTTCTAATTTACATGTACTAAGATCAATGATAAGGACCTAGAAAATCAAATGCCATCAATGCAAAATGCCTAATATTTTTGTATTTTCAATATAAAAGAATGAAAATGTAAGGACTGAAGAACAAATTGATATAAAGACTCTACTATATGTAAACAAATACAAATCAAGTAGGATATCAATAATAAAAACACCCATCCCAAGATGCAAGGACAATCAAATGAAAAGGATGATGACAAAGGCACCGCCCAAAAATTCAACCAAAGAAAGGTTTCCTGTCATTCCAAAAACACTTAACAGTCATAACAGAGACCTAAGATAACTCAACAATCATCAAAACCTACCCAAAAACCAATAAAAAAAGGGTGATGTACGTCAATTTTCATGAGAAAAGTGTGTATATACGCTTCTTGCAGAAGGACATCACGTGTATGTACGCGACTGTCAGGAAAAAACCCGCGTATATGTGTTAAAACACAGCTAGGATAAGGAGAAAGCTAAGAAACTCAGACTCAGAATGAACAGAGGATTTCAAGCAATCATACAATAAGAAACACAATATAAACGAGAGCAATCTAAGGAGAAAAACACTCCAAACCCCGAAAAAAGAAGATTTTATCCCCAGTATGGTCGCCAATTCTATTACTAGGAAAATCTCTCTATGGCTAGGCGTAAACCACAATAGACGGAAATGACTTCATAAATCAACTCTAATCTCAAGTATGCTATATAAACAAATATGCTAGAAAGACAAGATAAAAGGCATACCTCGTCCAGACGTTCGATGAAGTCCATCGTTGAGCACTTGACTCAAAGCAATACACCTGCAACTAGTCCTCAACAACCAAGAAAAGAAAGCATATGGTGATAATATATAATGTTAGCACATTCAATAGCATAATCCATCAAAATTCATAACAAATATGCCCATGGAATAACAATTCAAATATTCACAAGATATTAATTGGACGAGAAAAGAGTATTTCTATTAAAATGTAATCAGCAGAAGTGAATGAAATACAAACTTTTGTGTCGGCATGGTTCGGAACCGAGAAACTAAGTTCCTTCCAGCTGGGCCTCCACCACTTCAATCCTCCACCAAAGGAAATCTCATATAGGAGAGACAATGAGGTTCTCAAACAAGTAAGGAAGAGCTTGGGGGTTGAACAATGTGTTCATACTTAAAGGACAAAGGGATGCAGACTCAATATGAAGTGAATAATTTCTCCAGAGTAACTATGCTCTCAAAGTTGAATTCTTCTCCTCTTTTCCATAGTTTGGATTTGGCCCATTTTTAGCCTTCAAGTGGAACTGAAGGGTCGATTCAGAACATTTCTGGTATATGGAAGGTCAAGGATCATGGATCTTGTGACGTGACATGGAAACCCAACACCATTTTTTTAATTTTGGGCATAAATCCTGATGTACATGAGATGTAGTGGTGCAACTTGCATATGCACATGTTGTACTATAGGTAGGGCGTGTATATGTGGAAAAATAATGTTTTTAGCTCTGGGATTTTCAAAAAAGGGACTTCAAGTCTGCACAGAGAAATGGAAAAAGGCCTTCTGTGCAAGTTTGCATAGGGTGAGGCAGATCTTGCTATAACACATGCTCAAAGTCCACTCCTATCTTTGCTCCTTCTCAGGTTATTACCCGGACAACAACCTCCTCATTCTTCTTCTTATTTTTGTGCAGATCTACATGCACCATGTTGCAATTGGCCTTCCTATATTC
>JASDQU010373772.1:56123-69884 GCA_032191745.1 Picea mariana | reverse complement strand
CTCCTCCTAGTTTAGGAATTAGTTAGATCTAGAAAACTCTATATAATAGAGTTATTGTTGTGTGTAAGAATGCAATTTATAATAGAATAGATTTTGTGTGTGCAATCTAGTCTTCTTTCCATTTTTCCAATTAAAACAAGAGTACACATACAATGGGTGGTGAAGAATTTGATTATTGGCTTAATGGGTGACTTCACTAATAACAAGGGAAGTAGCTGTGAAGCAACTAGTCCCTGCCTCGTTAAACCATTTGGGTAAAGAGTCGGGATAATTTGGAAAATAACAATTTTATAGTTGACAAAAATTCTTTTTAAATTATTTATAATAAACTTTGCTTTAAAATAAAATTAATTGATTATAGTTTTTTTGTATGGTTGCATGGCTTCAATGTTTATCTAGCACTACTTTAAAATTGCTTAGCTTTAATAAAAAAATATTTTACTTCGCATAACTAAAGAGTCTATTTTATTTTGCTTTGCTTAGCAACAGATGACAAACAACATATTAACTGTAAAGAACAATATTGGATGTTGAAAGAAAAAAAACACAGAACAATTAAGTAACAATATAAAAAAAAGTGACGGCACAAAACAATTAAGTAACAAAATAAAACAAAGTGACTACACTGTAGTTTCATCATATAAATTCTATTTGAATACAGTGCTATTCATTCTTTCTTTTTCCTGCAAACCGACCAACATGCCTAAGAAATCCAAGACTTCTACCTCCTCCAAGAGCACCTCAGCATAGTCTTCAACATGCCTAAAAAATACAAGACTTCTACCTCCTCCAAGAGCACCACTGCCTAATCTTCAACCATGCACTTAGAGAGACCAATGAAATAAAAAGTAAATTTCTTATACTTTTACAATAAATAAACCATTACAACGGAACTCATTGGCTAGTGTTGCATTAAATACAACATAGAATAAGACATTGTGTAATCAATGCATCACTACAATATGGATCTCATTTATGTATAATGATTTTGAAAATAAATTATTTTAGTATGGAACTCATTTATGTATAAGGATTTTGAAAATATTTATTTATAGAAAGCGCGCTAATAACGTATCACATATTAAGTTCTCATTTTCAAAATTTTATATTTTTTCTAAAGGCTTCAAGGTATTAGAGGCTCCAGAGTAATATAAGCAGTTGTGGAGATGGAGGGAGCTCTATGGTGATGTAGAAAGAAGAATTCAACCGGTCATTCCCATCTAATACAATCCCTAACATATTTTTTGGTGCATAATCTTAGAGATTAATTAGATCAAATTGCAAGGGGATTTCATCTTGGAGAGCCATGAAATTTGCATCTAGGCGTGCAGTTTTTTTTTGGGACATTTGTATAAGAAATGAGAGAGGGAAGGATATAAGATTTTATAGAAGAGTTTATGTTGAGAAAAAAATTGTGGATTAGAAAACGATCCAATCTAGAAGCTATATGCCCTGGCCCTGATCTCATGTTTGACCAAGTATATATCCCTCTTTGAGGGTTTATGTCTAACATATCCCAATCAACTATAATTTCCTCTATTTTTTCACGAAAGGGGTCCTAGCCAAAGAACCCTCCTCTTTTTTCTACGTTGTTTTTTATAACATTAAAATCCCTGGCTAGAATACAATCCATAGAAAATTTAGTGTCTTTGAGGATTTGTAAGGATCTCCAACAAACAAATTTTTCCATTGGACTTGATGGCATGTAAACATTAATGAATACAGAGAATTTATTAAGTTGTCTGGATCTAAATTTAGCTAGAATCCAATGTTGAGTACTGAAATTAAACTCTAAAATTACCTCAAATTTACTCCATATAGTGCACAAACCCCTGGAAGCACCTATGGAATCTATAGCTATATCATCACTTGAAATCCAAAGACTTTTTCCAAGTTGGATTGCTTCATCCACGCTCATTTTGGTCTCCTGAATCAAGAGTATATGAGGTTTTTTTGTTCGAATTAAATCTCTAGCAGTCATGAACTTGGGGTTGTTGCCTAAATCCCTGCATTTCCAGGAGACCAATTTCATGATTTAGGAGGGTTTGAGTGATAACATCATTTAGTAATAGCATTTCTTCCTGAGATTTTAGAAGAATTAGTTCCTCCCGTCATTTTTGGAATCATTTTTTGTGATCCCAATAAGATATATTTATTGGCTTACTCCTCCCACACTATTCTAGATGCTTTTCTCCTGGAACACCTAGGAATATTTTCCTTTGAAGCCTTGTCCTATCTTATCCAATGCTCTCATTTTTTTATTTATACCTCGCTTCTCAAAAATACACTTCTACATCCTTGAAGGCATCCACTTCTTCATATTTTGAGTCTAAGAGAGAGAAACCAGCTTTCACGGGAACATCGAAAAGAACATGTTTCTCTTCATGTTGCTTGAAGGGGATGACACTCAACATATGTGATTTGGTTGATTGTTGGACTGAAGGAGGCCCCAAATTCATTTAATTTTCACCAAGAATGACAATTAATCCATCCCCAACACGAACTGCTTCTTGGGATAACACTTCAAAACTGTTTTTGGTGGGTATACCCTCATTCAGACATACCTTCCTAGAGATCCCATGTGGGATAGGTGTGGATTTCGATCCACCATTCAAAGGGGCAGAGGAAGGTGTATTTTTGGAGCCATTCAAAGGACCAGTAGAAGTCAGATTTTTAGGGACAKTCAAAGGACTAACTRTGGACAAATTTTTAGAGCCATTCAAACCAATTTTTCAAGAAACCTCTTGCCATTGTTCTTCCTTATTTAATTCTGAAGATTTGGGATTGTCCACCTTTTTGCATTTCTTCACAAAGTGCCCATATTATGGAAAATTTTACATTTAAAAGGGAGCTTCTCGTAATCTAATTGTTGCACATGCTGCCAATTGTCCAAGGAGATTAACACAACTTCCAGAATCTCTTTTTTCAAATCCACTTCAAAACAGATTCTAACATAGGAAAACATGTTCTCTTTTGGCTCGGCTCAGTCAATATATCTTCCAATAGAGTGTCCAATACATTGAAGGGCATCATCATTCCAACAATGGAGAGGGAGGTGTGGAAAATGAGCCCACACCAGAACTGTAGAAGGAACATCATTTTCAGGGCTAAAGTTGGGTGTCCATTTGTTGAGATACA
The DNA here is from genome assembly GCA_032191745.1 of Picea mariana. NCBI lineage: Eukaryota > Viridiplantae > Streptophyta > Pinopsida > Pinales > Pinaceae > Picea > Picea mariana. Next base: position 66,746 of record JASDQU010373772.1, on the reverse strand, counting down.
TCCCTTTTTCTTCTAAAATATATGACCCGCTACAAAATATCCGATCTCTAATAAAACATTCAACAGAAATAAGCACAACGACAAATATGCATTATTTATTAAACAAATTATCCAAGATCTTGGCCTCCATTACATTCACAAATATAACGTCTCGCTTTTGATCCTCTAGCTTAATTTGTAATTAAATGTGTTTAATCACCATGTTTTAATTTACACATTTCAATTTTGCAGTTAATAAAGAAACCAAGCAACTCAGTAAGCATGAGCGCTTATAGGGGCTATGATACCACAAGTGGGGAAAAGTGGGGAAGTTCTACATGCGTAATAATCCAACGCCACCTTCTAAATCATTTTTTGTAATTAACCATTTTCCCCCTTTTGACTATTTCAAAATCCAATCATTGAATACGTGTAAGAGGTTGGTTGGAAAGTCATCTCACCTAGTTTATCAGAGCATGGGATAAGTAACCTCATGATGGGAATTGTATCATTGAATGCATGTAAGAGGTTGGTTGGAAAGTCATCTCACCTAGTTTATCGGAGCATGGGATAAGTAACCTCATGATGGGAATTGTATCATTGAATGCATGTAAGAGGTTGGTGAAAGAGTCATCTCACATAGTTATGACAGAATGGGCTAAGTTATTATGACAACATGGGATAAGTACAATCATTTTGGAGAATTTTGAGATTCCGACATGCATGTGAGAAAAAAAAGAAGGTATATTCGAGTAGATGAGGAAAGTTCTTGGGGTGAGGAAGAGAAGGGAGGCAAAAAATACAGTTTTATGCTGAGAAGGAGAGGTAGTCATAATATGTGTGAGTAGTAGCCATGAAAGGAAATGTTTAGCACCTTGAGAAGGGAAGGAACCAAGATAAATCTGATGGAGTTACTGGATTGTAGTTGGGACCTTTTTATGCACACACTGAAGAACGCTGAAGGGGGGGACTTATAAGGGGTTGTATAGTAGAGAAGGAAGATATGTCGTTGTGTTGTGTGGGGAAGGTATTGTGGGTTCCTAAGAGTTGTTATGTCTTTGAAAACTCAACAATGTGACACTTGGTTGGTAAATTTCCTTCTCTAAGATGGAGAGGCTGCCAAGAAATTTCCACTTTTGCCAATTTATCCCTTGTGTTGCTATAGCATTGCTAGGGGGTGGCCTCTTATAGAGAGATTCAAGTGCAACAAAGCTTATAGTTGGGTGGAAAATTGCTTATCCTCAGTGAGTTGTTGGTCTAAATTTTATAACGAGACAAGTTTCTCATCTATTCTTTGAATATTCATGTGGATACTTATTTGAAAAATCCACATGGTATGAGAAGCAGTACATAAATGTTTCCTTTTATGTTCTTGAAGGTATTTTGCATTATTGTATGTCTCCAAGAGAAATGTATGTCAAAGAAATCATATTGATATATTTTGTGCTTCCTATGTGAAATAAGGATTTGACTTGGCTATTTATTTTTCCTTATAAAGTTATGCTACTACAAGACTTAATTTAAAATCTGAAAAACTACTTTACCTACTATACTGGAATTGAGGACAGCATATCATGCACCTTACCTGCACGGAAATGAGAAAACAAATTAAACATTCGTGAAATTATTTATCTGGTTATAGCTTTTACTCCATTTAACTATGAAACCAGGCTTGGAATTTCCTATCCAAACTGAAATATGTTGTGTACAATGATATTATAGTTGGGAACAAAGACCATATAGTTGCAGCTTGTTATGCGTGAATTTGAATTCATGTGGTTGTAGCTTGTACTCTATTAACTTATGAATTTGAAAACGTGCAAGTGAAAATAGGCATTATGGCTGTAGGAATTATTCTTGAATCTAGTTACCCTGGTTGAAGTTCCTTGCCTTTAAATTTGATTAATTGGATTGTGTTTGTGATTGGTATCTATTGAAGGGAAAACCCAAACTTGTCATAAAATAACCATGAAACCCATCATAGGTCTCTCTCTCAAGGAGTTTGTTTTGAATTTGAAAAATTTACAAATGTAGAAAAATTAACTTTAATTCAATAACGTTCTACTTGTGAACCATCACTATATCACCTCTCGGAGGCTTGCATAATAATATTAAACAAAATCACCTTTTCCAAACTATTGGGATAACTCCATTAAAGACTGCATAGCGCAGTGGATTAGCGCGTTTAACTTCGGATCAAAAGGTCGTGGGTTCGACTCCCACTGTGGTCGGGTTTGCATTATCAATATGAACACGTAAACCAATGTGATGGATGTTTACACAAACTTTAAAGTCACCACTTACCAAGTGGATGATATTTAATTAGATGCAAAGGCTTGGAACTATTACGATAAATTGAAGAAGAATCTAGCTTGGTGGGATTCACTGGTTGGGCACTTGGGCAATGGCAGTGGATGATATTTAATTAGATGCAAAGGCTTGGAACTACTACTGTAAATTGAAGAAGAATCTAGCTTGGTGGGATTTACTGGTTGGGTACTTGGGCAATGGCGGTGACATCTAGGAAAGAGGAAAGTCATCATGTATGGACCAAGGCAAATATGGGTGTTACATGGCCTAGTAAGTGGAGGGGTAATGGGGAGACTATACCATGATTGTGCTAAACCTTGTTCTATTTGTCGCTAGCAACTCATACGAGAATGCCCAATACCGCCCAACATAGAGCCCAAGCAAACCAAATCCTGGTTTGAAAACCGCAGGTTAGTAAGATACCCAACCATACTTGTATTTGTCTATGTGTTAGACTTATCCCCCATATGGTTAAAAAGGTCTGAATGTTGTTAGTATTTTTGGGTTTGCTGTTGTTAGTATTTTTGGGTTTGCTGCAAGTGTAGGGAGAAATAAAGGTTTGAATGTTGTTAGTATTTTTGGGTTTGCTGCAAGTGTAGGGAGAAATAACGTTAGGAAGCTTCTCATTTCCAGGACATGAACATAAAGCTTTCGGCCATGAACAATCTTTGCAATTTATGTAAATTCTCTACTTATCATGCTCTGTGATGAAACATAACATGTCTATAATACTATTTTACAACAAAAACTCAGGGATTCAATAAAAAAAACGAATGACATCCTCACAAATACCTCATGGTTTGTTCTCTTAGTTAGAGTTTTAGCTTTGCTTCATGTTTGCTTCATGTTATTGTTATCAAGTAGTATAGTATCCATAATAAAGTAGTATAGTATTCATTAAATCTTGTTGGTTTATGATGCAACAATACTTGGAATTAAACCTTGTCTTTCTAAGAATTATGTTGGTTAGTGGTCTGAGCTCAGAAAGTAGAATTTCATATATTATTTATTCATGGGTTTTAACTACTAGTCCACAAAAAAAATCATTATTGGAATGAAAAAAAAGATAGAGATAGGTCCATGAAGTACCTCACATCACCTTACAACACTTAAGTGTCTACTCTACATGCAACATCCATCAAGTAAGAGGTCTTGGCATTTACCACAATAGACTTTAAATTCCAAATTCCTCATAGTGTAATTTCTTGAGCGATAGATAGCTTCTACATAGGGTCATAAGGCCGCATACAAATTGGTTTGCTCTTCCATTCGGGTTGGTGCATTGATGGACATTGGATTGACTATGCTCCAAGTAGTGTATTTTCTTTGAATTGAATAAGTTAAAGAGCATTTCTTAGGTACCTTGACTGTAAGTAAGATTAGAAACAAAGAAATGAATTTTGCATCAGGAAAACTTACCCGTTGCATCCTTTCAACTCCATAAGGCTTGTTGGAGCCTCAACAAGCGTGTCCAGCTCCCAGCTCAATAGCACTATACGTGGAAGTTTTAACATTTTTTGAATTTTTTTATTTAAAAATTATTTTTTCTTTATGACAAAACCAAAAAATAATTGCATGCATGGGCAATTAAGTCCCATCCTATAATATCAACCAATCAAAAATTAAGAATATAAATTTTCAAAAACAAAAATAAAAAAACATAATAATTTGAAAATAAAAAGAAAATGAATAGAGAATATTGGAAAATATTGACAAAATGATAGTAAAAATGTTACAAAACAGACCAATTAATTTACAGAATGCACCTATTAATACGCGGTCAATAATTGTTAATTGCTAGGTGAAAGCTAAAATCCCTACCTTGGCTTACAGCATGGACTAATAATAAGTTAAAAAAAGAATACATAATTAGGAAAGAAATAAAATAAAAAAATTGTTGATAATAATAAGTTAGTAGAGGAATCCATAATCAAGAAAGGAATCAAATGTTTATTAACCTTTGAGGTGTTTTTATTCCCATTATAAATCTATGTTAAATTTCATATATGTGCAATTCTTCAAGGTGCTAAAGGTTCTATGATGAGGGGCTAAAGGTTGTATGATGAATTCAAAAGTGTTTTTTTTTTAATTGTTCACTGGACAAAAGAGTGTAAGATGGTATACAAAATCGATTTTTTTTTACAATTATTGAGGGGTCAAAGATGATAAGATAAGGTACAAAATTCAAAGTAAAATGGAGACAATGTGATTAATTTGGTTTTATTTCTATAAATATTTTGTTAAGAGAAGCTATGATTTACATTGAAAAAAAGATTTAAATGAGTTAAATATTATGTATGATGGTGAGGACATTTATTTAAGAGGTAAGGTATCCATGGTTAAGGTTTTAATTTAAAATGAGAATGTTAAGAACTAAGATTAACATGATTGAAATATCATGTATAATGGTTCAGATATAATGTGATTAATTTGGTTTTATTTCTATAAATATTTTACATTAAAAAAAGATTAAAATGAGTCAAATATTATGTATAATGGTGGGGATATTTATTTAAGAGGTAAGGTATCCATGGTTAAGGTTTCAATTCAGAATGAAGAATGTTAAGAACTAAGATTAAAATGATTGAAATATCATGTATAATGGTTCAGATATTTGCTTGAGATGTAAGGCACCCATGGGCAAGGTTTTAATTTAGACTGAATCACATTAAGAATTATGTGGAATAGTTAAATTGGATTGAGATCATTAAATGTGTGATTTTTATTTTTTTATTTTTCTAGGTTATATTGTTTGAGGAAAGCTCCTGAGTACTTTTCCTCATTTCAAAGATGGTACTTAGGGTAAACCCTAGAATATTCAGGGCACAAGGCAAGTCAACAATAAGGCTTAAAGTCATTACAATAATATATTTTTTGAGAGCTTATGATGTCACTTTGTAGGAATTGAACCTGGGCGGGGAGGATAACAATCATTCTTCCCAACCAACCAAGCTAAACCTAATTGACGTTGATGATTTTATAATATAAATGAGGTAATATATTATGAATACCATTATTATTGAGTAGTACATGTTTAAGTGGGATTAAGTTACTTTTGTAATAAATAATTTTTTATAATAAATTTGATAAGAATTTGATTGAAATTTTAGGTATGAGTAGAGTTTTATTATACTCTAAGATTCGTACATGGTGGAATAATGTTTTTAAGAGTTTTACCGAATTCTAAATCGAGCCAAATTATTCCGCTCTCCTCGCTGGGGGGTTTAATACCTAGGGTTCATTAAGCTTGACCAACAAAAACTCCAAGGCTTCGACATATTCAATCTTCAGTCTATGACCGGAGAAGGTCTCACCCAAGACACCATGAGAATCATATAGACTAATAGTCTTGTGTGGATGCAAAGGGATAGCGCATACATGGAAACCTTTCGGACATAAACACATTCATTCATCCATAGATAAATAGTAGAGTATTAAGCATCAAAAAATAAAGCAAATATACAACCAAACCATAACACACATGAGATTGCAGAGAGAAAAGCCTTCATATTTCATTCATTCATTTCGGATGCATCCAAATACAAAAAACCATAACAAAGATCTGTGTTATGTGCTCTAAACTCATACAACAATCATTATATACCTCCGTGTCATGTGCTCTTGTCTCATTCCTTTATTCCTACACAATTCCAACTCTATTATAGACGCATACAAGACTTAGACAAAACTAGACATGGAACTCTTTCTTTATGTTCTAGTCGATTCTCTATTACAATCATGAACTCTCTATTACAATGCTCTTCTCTCTCTTCTTCCTACTCGATTACTCTCCTCCACTCTCTTGAGTGAACAAAATATCCACACGCTTTACGTGTTTGCATGCAGCTCCCAAATCTTCCTAGAGCATGGCAATCCTAAGCAACTTGCCAACTCATGCATACTTTTGTCCATGACCATTCAAGTCATTATAATACTTGATTACAAAATACTCTCGAAGATATGCTTAGATTCGTTGCATATAGTATTTTTCTTGATTCCTTGCGTGCAATGCAAATTGGGTTAGTGTGCGCAATCTTGATTTAGCTAGCGTTGATACTGATCCTTCCTGGTGTAACATAGTGTATCTTCATAGACGCATAAAATATATTGACTTGTGTCATGTGTGCAACTTCCCCAAAACCTTGGGTGCCAACAGGACCCCAACACTATTGGTTGGCTCATCCTTGAGACAACGCAATGCTTATGGCTTGATAGAGGCGGTTGATGGCACTATCATCATGAGTTTCTGGATAAAATATTGAAATCGGTCTTCAACATCGTTAAAAATGTCTTGCAGAGTTTGTGTGAGCTAGAAGACCTTATTTGCATCAGTTGTTGTAACCTTTATGGACTGAAGGTTAATCTTCTCCTTTTTTTCAAGCAATGGATTTGTTGTTAAGTGGGCCCCTGTTAACTGGTTGTAATATGTTTGGGCTTTGTCAACTATGTTGAGGGCGATGCAAGAGATAGTTTGTTGTTAGGAATAGGTTGTGGTAATTTCTCGAGTTTTGTTGACAATCGTACTTGTTGCTCACCCGAGGGTAAGGATGACAATGTCGTTTTTTGTTGTGCTACCTCTGGTTTTGTCAATCAAATATGTTCATCAATGGCACAGATTTTTGGGGGATTTTGCAGGTGAGTCTAGAGTGTGAAGCTATACTCGATGACCTACAAAGTCCTTGATGTGCTCTTGGCCCTTTTGCAGTGCCTCCTTGGCCACAATTATCTTCTGTTGCAACTCTTGGTTCTTAGGGGTAGGTCGCTTGAGCTTTTCTTGAAGGTCGAGATTTAGAGTCTCTAAAAATTGGACGCACTACTTAGCTGTGTGAAGTTTATGATGCATGGGCATGTTCGACTGAGTATCCCCTGGCCTGGGTAACTGTGCATAAACATCATCCACAATGTTGATGAATTCCTTGTGGATTGTGAGCACTGATTCATGTTGGGATTTATTTTCAGTGTGCGTGGTGACTTATGCGGTATGAAGTGCTTTGAGCTCCTGAGGCGTAACCTCTACCTCTTATTACACCTGCACTTCATGTTGATTCTTAACCTACGTGTATTTGTGTGCACAATTTCTAGCTCATGTTGTTGTTGTAGTTGTTCATGCGACTGGATGAGGGTCCAATGTTTATCTTCGAGCTCCATCATGATTGTAGTCATAAATTTTGCAGGTCCTGTGTAGGCACCTGCGCCAGTTTGAGCTCGACATTGACTGAGTCAAAATCATGTCAAAAGAAACAACAACTAATGGATTGACCCGCAATACTCTTCTTTGGCTATTGTCACTAGTTTTGGTGATCTGTTGTTCCATGAGGGGGTGAGTTGGGTGGAGAAGCAATGGCCAATTGTCGACATAGATTGTTGAATTTACCTATGGCCTATTTCTGGATTACATGTTGTATCATTAGTTGTCCTCTGAGTTTCTTTTCTAACCTTGGGATGGTTGTGACCATCTACCCTGCTTGTCTTTCCTAGGTATACCTTGGGTATTGGTATCTGGTCTCTTACTTGTGGTCATTCATTGATGCTTGCTACTCACTTGACTAGGTGGCACGGTGTGTTGTGTGGATGGCACATGGACTTTCTCCTCGATGGGAGTAGACTCTAGTGGGGGAGGGGGCGTGTGTTCTTCATTCACGTTAGAATCTAAGTTGATAGGGGTTGACCCTTGTGTAGTTGAGGGATGTTTCTACTTGTAAGCCCTATCTTAGTTAGCCTTAGACACCTCCTTAGGGTGTGATTTCTCATCTATGGGGGACATGCCTTTACCTTTGAAGGTTCCTGCCTTTTGTTGCTTGGACCCTGAGGCCAGAACTTTATGTCGGGTTGTTGTTGCATCTATTTTATTCTCTTGGTTCCTCTTCGTCCTTGTTTCGAGTTGCCCTTTCTCTTCTTTGAAAAAAGGTTTAACGTCATGGTCCCATTCTTTGACACCCCACTAGATGTCATCTTCTGTGATACAGAAGGGGAGCATGGAAGTTGCGGCTTGCTTATCTGCACATCAATAAATAAAAACATCATGGAAATCACATTGGAATTGAAGGTATGCCTCATACCTTGTCATGGTACTTTTTTCGATGCACAAGATTAGATTATCTACTTGAATAAGCTATATGAGTTGGATGTCTTCTTCTGTGACACAGAAGGGGAGCATGGAAATTGTGGCTTGCTTCTCTGCACGTGGATAAATAAAAACATTATGGAAATCACATTCGAATTGAAGGTAGGCCTCGTACCTTGTCGTGATACTTTTCACGATGCGCAACATTAAATTAGCTAGTTGAATAAGCTATGTGTACCATTTCTGAAATGATTTGTTATGGTTGGCCTGAACTACTTGTTCCTTTGTGTATTGGAGTGTGAGAAATTTAGGTGTGGTGAAGGGTGGAACATCGGTTGTGTCCTCTTCGTGGCCCAAGGGGGGCCTCCACAAAATCATGAGAATTGATAAAATGACGCAGTTGTAATGAAATTCCTTGCCCAAGTTATAGGCCTCCAAATAATCATCAACAAATTCATTTAAGAGATAGCATGCCCATGCCATTTGAACCCCTACAACACATCGCTTAGCAGCAATAACGACTCCAATTGGACATTCATACCTATGGTGAAGTTTTGAATGATACATAGTACACCACACATGATTGTGCTCCACTTTAGCCTTAGCCATATCTTGTAGCTACATCGTGAGATTTGCGAGCTGGGATTGTTCCTACGCCAACCCTGTTGATGTCTCACCACCTCCTAGTGTACCTTCTAGGTGCATCGCAATCTCCATGGCCTCTACCTGAGTCATTACTTTATGTTGGGTGAGAAGGACTCGAATGTGGGGTAGAAGTCTTTACAACAAACCACTCCATGTGTTGGATGTCTTGGATTTGAAATGTCAGTCTGTCCAACAATATATTGAACTGTTCGTCATAGCCTCATATGGTTTCTCTAGCTTGTTGCTTTATCTCTTTGATCTCAATGATACATTGTGATTATGAATTAGGTTTCTGAAACTCCCTAAGAAGATCTCTATTAATCTCTATCACGGACCCATTTTTTCTCATTGGCACAATCGCCTTATACTTCATATACCATGCCATAGCTCTGTCTCTAAAGGTGGCCTCCAATTGCGCTATCTTTGATGCTTTGGCCATGATTCTCTTCACAAACCATATAGCTTCACATGTAAACCAATGTTGCTCGACATTGCCTTTACCCCTCCCATCGAACACGAGTAGCCTCGGAGTTGTGTCTTGATTCACCATACTCAATCTAGTATTGTGTCCACTTGATTGACTACTTGTTGTTGGTGATAAAGATACTGATACCGAAACTCTTCATGGCGAAATATTGTTGAATTTTACCTCTTATTCACTCTATCTTCTCTTATTTTTCCTTCTACTCTTTCTTCTTCTACTCATATCATTGCACTTTCTTTGCTTCTTTCTTCTTGATTACAAATGCGCAAGGGGGGTGTTTCAAAGAGGGGGTTCCTCCATTTGCTCTCATTATCTTTGGTGAGGGATCCCAAAGAGCTTCCTACCTGTAGCCACACAATTCCATTCACAATAGCTAAAGTCTCTTCCCCTTCTCGAAGGGGTTCTTAGCCATATTCTCCCACATCGGCGCCACCACTTTGCACCTCATATTCTTCTGATGTGACTACATATCTTAACATCAAAGGGGATCTGACTTTGTCTTCTTCGACCCTACTACCACTACTCCTCGTATTCTCACTTGATACCCCACTCCTAATGCCACTTCTCTTCAACGATATGTCTCCTTTTGTGATCTTCTCTGACATAGAACCATCTCTCACACATCCTACTGGTGCAGTCTCCTTTCTCTTCATTATGGGTCTAGCCCCTCATCCTTCACACCTTTCTATTTTATTTCTGCTCCTCTCTTCGACTTTCCTCCTCGACTCAACTCTTCTTACATATCTGTCAAATATTTTTCTCTTATGCTCTTATGGGTCGATTCTTCTATCACCTCATCTCATTATCTTCTAGATCCCTCCCACTGGATCCATTTTCTCTCTCTTCCCCCCCTTCTTTCCACCCCCCTACGTGAAGGGGTCTACTGAGCCATCTTATTGGGCTTCATGCACATCATCCCCTTCTCTAAAAAAAATATCTTGATCCACATAGGGATTTCCTCCAACAGTCTCTTTCTAGGTCCGTCCACAAATTTTCTTTCAGCCTCGCTGAAAGAATCATTGTATTCAATTTTGAACTCCATGATATATCCTTCCTTCACCCGGTTGAACTAGAAGTTGATTGTTCGAGCCCACTTATTGTCCAAAGAATTCAGTATATTGATTGTAAACTAGTCCAATAC